>QAOA01008671.1:0-17103 GCA_003255065.1 Cercis canadensis
TCTTCAATCAAACCTCATATACTTTTGAATTTTTTTTCCTTTTAGTTACGACAATAAATTTAAACAAAAAGCTTATAAATTTTAAAAATGATCTTAGTATCTAATTAATTTGATTCGTTCTTAAAAAATTTACAAAGCTTGATTTACTGTTCAAATTGAACTATAAACTAGTCATCTTAACGTTTGATACAAAATTGTATATATTAATGAAATATATAAGTATATTCAACACAAGGTAGAAATATTTAAATTTAATAATGCGCTTCAAAATTTGGATCTTTTATCGTGATTGTGCATGTTGAATTCAAACTAAAATTGCCAAATGCACTACATAATTATTGTGATCTATCTATATTCTATAATATACATGATTATCTCTTTTAACATAAAGTAGAAAGCAGACATAATAAGTATCTTTATTTTTTCTCCATCAAACATTTTAATCCTTTTTAACTGAAAATTCAAATCCCATATTTGAATGCCTACTAAAGTAATGAACCAACTGTTGGAACCAAACGAAACCAATAATCAATGGTTTGTTTTCCAGTAGCTATTTTAAGTTTTCTTGATTTATAAGTTTCAAAAGTTTCCTCGATTGGGTTATTTGTTTTCAAATTCCACCATGGTCGAAGTTGAACACACCTGAATTTAGCTTTTTGTTACGCAACATTTGATAATAAATTATGTTAAACATTGTGAAAAAGCACTTTTTTGGCGTAATGCGGCGGAAACTAGAAAAAGAAATCTAATTCTCTGATGTACCCAGAAAAAGAAAAAGAAATCAAATGTAAAATGTAAAAATACAATAAATAAAAAATTAATTTATCTCTAATATATGGATAAAAATAAAGTAAAAATAAAAATATTTTGTGAATTTTATTATTTTCTCGNTTTGTGAATTTTACTATTTTCTCGGCATTCTTTTTTGTGATGATTTTCTTGACATATATGGACATTTCAAAAAAAAAATTACGTTTATTCATATAAATCAGAGTATTAATCTACATTGTCATTTCAATTTTAAGTTTATAAGAGCCATGCAACCAAAAAAAAAAATACATTTCTGAGAAATAGAATTGTTAAATATAGAATGAAAATAACAATTACTACTACATATTCCTACTTTCATCAAACAAGTATATATGTTAATTATATTTTCATCTCTAGCATTTTTTTTGGTTCATTAACTTCATTAATTATCCATGGATTTATGCATAATATGCATACCAATATACCATTACCCTCTCTTTATGAGCTGTAAACTATATTATGGACAATTTTACTTTATGAACCTGCTACCAACAACGTAGACAAGATAAAAGGTGCTCAAGAAGATAACGTCCACTGAGCAAGACATTTCTGACAAGAGCGAAAGACGACGGCTTAAGGGTCAAAGAAAATCAACCATTGGAAAAAAAATTCTCCATACAACTTGATGAAGATAGAAAGAGGACAGAAAGCGAAGTAAAGAAGAAAAGAAGACTAATTGAGAAAAAAGTGGGGCGTGACCCTGCAAAAGTATCAGATTGAAAATGACCTCTAACAGCTAAAGCTCAGACTGTGACCTTCACTCTTACTTTGAACATCCACAGCCAAGTAAGACACTGCAAATTCGATGCCCATCTTCAGTCAAAACTGTCAATATCCCTGGAAGAGACCCTCTGCCTCTACTGCTGCTTCACACTTGAGAACAAAGAATCTGATGATGTTCTTCTGTCCACCCCTATACAAAGTCCACCGTGCGCATTGCACACCACCTACTACTCCCTTTTACCTTCTACTTTGCATCCAAAGACACGGGAACTTAAGCAAGTACCAATATTTACATCATCATAAGCATATACATGATCATATCCTAGAAAAGCTAATTTACCCTTTTTTTAAAAATTATGATTATGAGCAAAAGAATTCATTCTTCCTTTTTCTATCTTGGTGTCTTCCTTTTCCAGTTTCTGTTTTATCTAGGACCAGAGAGTTCCATGGCATAGGAATCCAAAGAATGTTCATCATCATCATCATCCATTGCCATGCCGAACATGCTGGAACGATCATGAACACTGTCATCATGTTTTGAAGCAGTGGTAGGGCGGGATGAACTATTGCTATTGTTGCTGTTGCTGTGGAAGGAGTTCATGCTTAGAGTACCATGATTATGTGATGCTGCCCACTTCTCAGCAAGGCCATCACCTTCAAGCATTCGGACCACTTCAGACATTTTGGGCCTGTGTGCTGGCAGATATTGAGTGCAAAGTAAAGCTACTTGCAGCATCTCTCCCACTTCAATCCGGTCATAGTTGCTCCCTAGCTCCTTGTCCACCAACACTTCAACCTTCTTTTCATGCTGTATTTTCTTAACCTGTCACAACATATGGACAATATTGATCTTTAGTCTCTAAACCAAGTTAAGATGCCTTTAGGCCACATTCATATATCTATTCAAGGGTAAATACTAGGGGACAGATTAACTATTAATAACTATATAGCTCTCTCACAATGCCAACAATGTAAATAAAAAAGACACTACCATAGCTTGTAAGAGAGTAGCACACGCCAAAATTTGCCATAGTTTAGCGATTTCCAACAGAGAAGGCATCTATATATGTATATTTCATAAACTTACGGGAAAAGAAGCATGATGGTGACATAGTTGGGAGATCAAGAAGATTATCAAGATTCTATCCCTCAGCAATTACTAAATATCTTTGGATCGGCCACAATATTACAGCACTTTAGAGCAATATTAGAAGACAATTACAAGCAAATCAGTCATGCAGAGAAAATCATTTGGGACATAGTTTTAAGTTATGGAAATATATCAGAGATTCCGAAATAAATCAAGAATATTTTCAGTTTTTCTTTTTCCCCTTACGTATTCAATCCATGAGGACTGAAAAATGTCAGATACTAGAGAAGAAAATACAGATTACCTACCGTATTATCAGTGTCAAAAACTCAAGAACGGAATGCAATTAACAGCTTGTTTTGGTTGCAGAATAAACTTACCCACTCTAGCATTGCACCTTTTTGATTCACCGTTTTCCCAAACTCCAAAGCTGTCATTCCAGTTATGAGTTCCAGCAAGAGAATGCCAAATCCAAATACATCAGTTTTCTCAGATGATTGGCCAGTGGAGAGGTACTCTGGTGCAATGTGCCCAACGGTGCCACGGACAGCAGTTGTGACATGGGAGTCAGCATGGTCAAGAAGCTTTGCAAGGCCAAAATCACCAACAATAGCCTCACAATATTCGTCCAGAAGCACATTAGCAGCCTTTACATCTCTGTGTATTATCTTTGGATCACATTGCTCATGTAAATACAGAAGACCTCTGGCAGCTCCAATTGCTATCCTCTTTCTTGTGTTCCAATCTAAAGCAGGCTTACCTGTCATTTCATAAATTGATTTTAAAATCTCATTAAACCACGAAGTAAGTGGAGAATAAGAGTACATAGCTAAATATGTCTTGCAATAAGAAGTATATTAAGGTAAACAAAATTTGGTTGATGGAGTTCAGGAAATAACTTTCCACACATTTGCAATGAAGTTATCTAATCAAAGTTGAAACTTACCAAATGTTCAGTAAGCTTAAGATATATTTATCATTGGCATACACATTATTAGCAGACCATTTCTAGCTTATCAATTGAAAACACAACTGTTTCACAAATTTTTCAGAGTCTAATCAGATAGTAAAAAGAAAGTTAAGATCAACCATAACCAATTTGGGTTTAGATTGAGACAAACATTGCTAGATTCAGCCCATTCAAGAGAATTTTTTATAACAATGGCTAGGATAATATTAATTTCACCTGTTATGCAACCCATTAGGAAGAAAAAGAGTAAACTTTTAACGCTAAAAAGTATGCCTGACAGATTTAAGGTCAATTAATTCAAAACTAAAACTCTGATACACAGGTAAAAGGAGAGAAATAAAGCATCTTAGAAAATGCCCTACATCCTAAACCATTAGATTGGAACTTTGAACTAATATCAAGGATCCTCAACCATAAACCATAGACCGTAACAGGACAAGTTCAAATCAGAAGATCAAGAACTGTTAAGTACAGATTAACAAGGTAGATAAAGCTATACTAGAAATGATTATAATAAGATCACATGCTTTGTGAGAAATAACACTTGGTGTAAGAGAGCTAGAACTAACCTCTAAGCCTGGATGCCACACTGCCATTAGACATATAAGGATAAACCAGAAGCTTTTCATTAGGAGTAGCGCAATATCCAATTAAGCGAAGTAAATTTCGGTGAACAGCCAAGCTGATCATCTCCAATTCAGTTCGAAACTGCGATTCACCAGCACTTCCAGTTACATCCTTCAGCCTTTTCACTGCTACCATGGTCCCATCTCCAAGCTTCCCCCTGTAAACATTGCCAAAACCTCCAGCACCAAGTATGTTCTTTGAGCTGAAATGATCTGTTGCATGTTGGAGCTCTCTGAAAGTGAAGTTTTTGAGGTTTCCCAAGCTAACAAGTCCCTCTTCCTGATAGTCTGCAACAAGATCAAAATTATAAATATCATTACCAATCCTTTATCATGCAATATAAGAACTGCAACTCCAATGCTAGTTACCACTGATGTACAGGATGGCTCGGGGCTGTCGTCTCTTTCTACACCATAAAAGCCCAAATGAGAGGAGTATGAGACTAGCGCAACCAAGGCTGACCCCAAGAGCAATTCCTAGTTTCTTGGACTTGTGTTTACCTAGAGAAAGAAATTTCATATAAATTATAAATAAGTACCATAAAGAATTTAAAAAATAAATAAAAGGAACTGAGAGGGGGAGATATAAACAAGCTACCTTGTGATGATGATAGAGAGAAGGAAACAGGCATAAGGGTTGCTGATCCAGAGCAACCTTCAGTAGAACTGCTTCCACAAAGTAGTGGATTTCCCACAACACTACGCAACAGTAAACCAGGACAAAAGCTCAGATTAAACAAGAACACTAATACTACAAGGACTACAATCTTAGAGGGTCGAAAGATAGAGAAAATCAAAGAGGCACCATACTTGAATGATCTGGCTGGAAATTTGGGTAACGGTCCACTGAGATTGTTATAAGACAAGTCCCTGAATCACCAATGTTATCACATCAGTTTCAGCAAGTAAGAAGAATTCAACAAGTGGCAGGCTGTCTCGACTTCCAAGACAGATAAGCGTGAGAAAGCGAACAAAGAAATAGAAGAAAAGACCAAAAGAAACTGAGAAACCCATACTCACAAGAAAGCAAGCTGTGGGATTTTGGATAGTGACACAGGAAAGGGCCCAGACAAGCTATTGTTGTTCAGCCTCCTAAAGAACAAATCGTACTACATTAGAACATGTAAAACAGTAACTGAATATCTCAAAAAATAAATTTACTTAATTCCTGCCAAAATACAGGAGGGTAAACTCTTCACAAGAGAAATCTAACTTTCACATATAAAAATCATCACAGAAAAATAATAATATGATCTCTGTTAGGTCAACTAAACCGCAAATAGCGGCTGAATTGGTGTTTATTTGGTTTTCTTCTGAATTTGACTAAGATTATAACTTTTATTTCAAAATTGTTTTCCCGCACTATCTTGGCAAAGGAGGATAAGGAACAAGGAAAATCACTCACAGGTACTGGAGACTATTTAGCTGACTGAGAGACCCCGGAATGGCACCAGAGAATCGATTGTTGGAAAGATCTAAAGTCTGAAGCTTGGAAAGGGTACTAAGCTCCGGAGGGATTTTTCCAGAGATATTGTTGTTTTGCAGTAACCTGCATTTAACCAAAAAATTTAAATTAGAAAATTCAATGCTAGAGAAAACATAATAACTAAAACCAGAAATGCGCTCAACTTTCTCTGAGTTGATAGAGACTCGGAGAGAATCCTATGCCTGCTTGGTAGCAGGGGATTACAGAAACGGAAAAACGGAAAAGAAACTGAAACAAAGGGCCAAAGTAATTCAGACCAATCATGTTCAAGAATGAAGTGACGACAAGTAAGCTTTGAGACCCAGAATTAAATCTCCCAGAACCCAAAAATAGAAAGAAAAACAAAAGGAACAGAAAAGAAGAGCAGAAACTGAAGTTAAGAAAAAAATAAAAGGAAGATAAATGAAACTGCCATAAGTAACTAGTAAGGAAGCAAAAATGCCAAGTTACTCACACTTGCCGAAGATTTGTCAGATTTCCAATGGCTCCAGATAAAGTTCCAGAAAGAGATTGGCTTGGAGCTCCCCTGCGAAACCCAGAAATAATTTAAGGTCCAGAGTCTGAGAAAGCAAATGCAGCAGAAACAATAATGAAAAAGAATGGAGTATTAGAAGTACTCACAGGCCAACAACAAGGGAGTCAGATGAGCAAGTGATCATAGCCCAGCTACAAGGATCCACTGAGTACTCATCCCAGTTGCTCAACACCCCATGTGGATCATTCAGAGCCGCTCTTATGCTCATCAAAGCCTCCACTGCAATACAAATAAACCCAATAAATATATAATGCATTATTTCTCAAGGAGGAACTAGTTATGCCTAGACTAGACTACCTTCATGGTTGCGAGGCTCGTAAGAGAAACCAAGTCCAGCACATAAGAGAAAGCAGAGAAGAAAAACCCAATTGAAAGCCATAGTTACAGAGCAATGGTAGTGACCATACTTCAGAAAGACCATGAAAGAAGCTAAAGCTAAAGCTAAAGCAATTCTCATACACAAACACAACTTTCTTTTCTTTCCTTTGTTGGGTTGCTGTGTGTTTTCTCTCCTCTCTTTTCTCCTTGGGTCTTTCACACGCTCTTTTTCAGTCACCTCTCTTTGCTTTACAACAAATTGCATAAAAAACTAGGGGGAGAAAAGTGAGAGAAAGCAAAGCAAGGCGTATCAGGTGGGTGATACGAGTTGTCAGGTGAGGGTAGTGTGTTGCGCGCAGAAATTGAGAGAGACGTGAGTGGGTACTGTGATTGTACTAGGCTACTAGCTGGACACACACACACCTCTCTCTCTCTCTCTCACACACACACACACACTCTACTCTGCTTGTTTATTGCAGCCACAACACGGAGCAGGTGAAGCCACGAGAATCAAAACGTCAATCAAAACCCAAAAATGGAGGGTATTGCTTATACTGCATTTTCTTTTAATTTATGCATATTTATACACATTTCGTTTGAGAGGCCAAATACACCGTACTTTGATATAGACACCCTGCGCTGCCTATATATTGTTCCATCTGATAGCCTAAGACGGGTCCCTGTCAGCGCTTCGCGATTCAGCGTTCTCATCATTAAGTGGCCTTTTACGAGGCCATAGTTTTAGTTTACTTGTTTTAGAGTATTAAACTACTAGTATCGATAACAAATTATATTTTAAGCATATACTAAAATTCAGTGAAAATATTATTTTAAAAAAATTATAATTATTTTAATTTTCAAACAAAATTAAGTTTACATCTAATCAAATAAAATAAGAATTTTTGTGATATTAAAAAAAATATTAAACAAATCACACAAAGAAAAAAATTAAAAGATAAAGTAAATTCGTACACTTTATTTTTCGTTTTATTTTATGTATTTTTCCTTGCTTTTTGTTTTTTATACTGACAATTGGATTGGATGGCCCATATGAGATCTGATACTTTATTTTCTTTATGGAGATACCTGCTTTTCTTTTCTTTTGCGAGTGAAAAAAGAAATTAGAAGTGACCATGTATTCATAAATTATGTTAATTTTTTAAAAAAAATTATAGGAAAGAATACGACCAAACCACTACTAGAATCAATGTACTCATGATTCGCGTAAGTTTTCTATTCTAAAGTTTGTAATGTAGGATACATCCTGATTAAATGTGTGTTTCGCATCTTAACCAAAAAAAAAAAATGTGTGTTTCGCATTTTGTTGGGGTCACATTTGACTCTAGAAACAAGTTGTAATTATACCAAACTAAAATTTGGGATTTACCTAACTGGGACTAAAATAATATACTTAAAAGTTAATGACTTACGTAAGATTTTCCACTACATATTTTTCTCTCCTAAAATATATGTTTTTTTCTTGCTACAATTATATCTTGTACTACTCTGGGTTTATTCTGAATTTGTTTCTTTTGTTGTTTTTGCGCTATTTTAGTTAATGTCTTTCTTATTATTTTTTTACTAATCACAATTTTTGTAAGTACATGAGTTTTTTTTCCTCCTCTTTATGGACTCTGGTGAGGCCATGTGCTATGTAAGCAAATCCCCTTTCTCAAGTTGGAAGATGTGAGACCGATTTGAGTCTCGAAGCGAGAATACACTTTTTTCTTTTTATTTATTGAATAAAATTAAAATTCCCTTCCCTGAGACAAGTGTTGTAATAATTATATTCATATATTTGCTTAGCATTTATGAATGTGATTGTTCGTTTAGTATCAATAGGCCCCTTATCTATCATAGAGGGATAGGGTATCCATCTGTATATTAGGTGGCCCACTTTATCGTTCATAGGTAAGGATAAACATCACACTGAAGGTTGCCATATGCGAGAACTGGTGGAAGGATTTAGGGCTCGTTAGTTGCATGCATTTCACGTTTAAATTTGTTACCAATATTTTTATTTTTATTTATCTAGTTTATTTGAGAGATGAATAAAATACATTTTTTGGCCATCTTACGTTCGCACAACTAATTTCGGGTAACCATATTTTAAACAGGTGTTGTGGGATGCCTAACACCTTCCCTATACACAAATTGACTCTCGAATCCTCTATGGTTCGTAAATTATTTTTTAAATTCAAAAGGAGTTTTCTAATTGCGCTATATTTTTTTAATACAATTGGTAGCGACTCCAAGTTTTCTTCAAAAACTAATCTTTTTTTAAAAGTCTGACATCCGCGTCATAGCAATCTTTGGGTACGTTATGCCAATGCATACATAGAGCAATGTCTTTGAAAATATCTTTAATACAGTCATGGATGTTAAAGGCAACAGTAAGGACAATGTGAAGACGAGACTAGATATGGCAAAATTATGTAAATGTCCCAGTTTGAAGTTGCAAGACTTGGGTAATGGAAAGTTTGCAAAACCCAAGACATTATATACACTTAGTATTGACTAGAAGAAAGCTGTGTGTGAATGGGTGTAGAGTCTGAAGCTTCTTGATGGACATCCAACTTAGGGAATTGTGTGGATACTTATCTTTGGACTTTGACCCACATGAAAAGTCATGACTGCCATGTGTTTATGGAAAGTCTCCTATCAATTGCTTTTATTGGCTTGCCTACTCCTGTTTGGGAACCTCTTATTAAGTTAAGTCAATTTTTCTAAGATCTTTGTTCTCCTACTTTGTGCAAGGATGACTTGCAGATAATGGAGCAGAATATTCCCATCATATTGTGCAAACTTGAGAAGATTTTCCCTCCTGCTTTCTTGGATGTGATGGAGCATTTATCGGTTCATTTAGTTGAAGAAGCGATCAATGGTGGACCTGTCCAATATAGGTGGATGTACCATTTCGAAAGTTTCCCTCATACCTTAAAGCGAAAGGTTAAAAACAAAGCTCATGTGGAATGTTCAATTTGCGAAGCATACATCCTTAAGGAGACTTCAACTTTTTATTTGTACTACTTTGAGTCGAACGTCTATTCAAAGACTAGAAGAGTGCCTTACAATAATGATGGTGGGGAAATTTATATCGGCAACCTATTTCCATCTTCAATCCTCCTGCTTTCCTCCATTAGTTAGTGCACTTTTGCTTGCTTTGTCTAACTTCTCTAAAGCTTTCGAGATTGAGCGTGATGCCTCAGGTATTGACATTGGAATTGTGTTGATGTAAGAAGGGTGACCTCTTGCATATTTCAATGAAAAGCTTAGAGGAGCCACCTTGAACTACCCAACCTATGACAAGGAGATGTACACTTTGGTGAGGGCTTGGAAATTTGGCAGCACTATCTACTTCCAAAGGAGTACGTGATTCATACCGATCATGAGTCCTTGAAGCATTTGAGAGGGCAAGGCAAGTTGCACAAGCGGCACACCAAATGGGTTGAGTTTATTGAACATTTTCCTTACATAATTAAGTACAAGCAAGGTAACAAAAATGTGGTTGCCAATGCTTTGTCTCGAAAGTATACTCTTATCTCTACTCTTGATGCCAAGTTGTTAGGATTTGAGTTTTCTAAGGAATTGTATCATGATGACCCTGATTTTTCTACATTTTTCTTACTTGTGAAAGGGTGCATATGATAAAGTCTATATGCATGAGGGATATTTGTTTAGGGAGAGTAAATTGTGTGCCTAGAGGATCTATGTGTGAATTGCTAGTTAGAAAGGCACATGGTGGAGGTTTGATGGGACACCTTGATGTTAAAAAGACTTTAGACATATTGCATGAACACTTCTTTTGGCCTAGAATGAGAGGCGGTGTCGAAAGTTTGTGTGCTAAGTCTACTACTAAGCCCCATGGATTGTATACCCCTTTACCCGTTCTCGAAGTGCCATAAATTGATGTGTCTATGGACTTTGTCTTAGGTTTACCTCGCTTCAAGAGGGGTTGATATTCTATTTTTGTGGTTGTTGATAGATTTTTCAAGATGGTGCATTTTATTGCTTGCCATAAAAAGGATGATGTCACCCACATTGCTGATTTGTTCTTCAAAGAAGTGGTTAGATTGCATGGGATGCCTCAGAGCATTGTATCCTATCGAGACACCAAGTTCTTGAGCCATTTTTGGAGAACTTTGTAGGCAAAGTTGGGCACCAAGTTGCTATTTTCCACCCCTTGTCACCCCCAAACGGATGGGCAAATTGAGATAGTAAACCGAACCCTATTTACTTTGTTGCGTATTGTGATTAAAAAGAACATTAATTCTTGGGAAGATTGCTTGCCATTTGTTGAGTTTGCTTATAATAGAGTTGTGCATTTGATAAGTCGGTTTTATACCATTTATCTTGTGTTTATCTAGCTTCTTAATTCTTTGTTCTAGGGTATTTTAGGTTTGATTCTTATGAATTAATGTTTCTTTTATAGTTTTTTACTTTAGAAGTCTTTGGAAGTCAATATAGTGCTTTTTCGGTGTCAAAAAGAGCAAGTTCTGGCAAATTTGGGATAGAGGCAGCAACTTGGGCGCCCCAGCCCCTTATTTGCGAAGAAAACCAAAGATCAGACAAAAGTTAGGGCGCCGTAGCGCCCTAAAGCCAGCGCCGCAGTGCCCTCAAGGCAAAGAATGGGAGGTGCAACCCCCAAACCCAATGTTGTAACCCTTGACGGTCAACTCGGGATTTGACTTCCAGACTTCCTAATTTTATTAGGACTCCTACTTTATTTTAATTATTTTTTTTCCTAAACTTCCTAGGACCTANGCGAAGAAAACCAAATATCAGACAAAAGTTAGGGCGCCGTAGCGCCCTAAAGCCAGCGCCGCAGTGCCCTCAAGGCAAAGAATGGGAGGTGCAACCCCTAAACCCAATGTTGTAACCCTAGACGGTCAACTCGGGATTTGACTTCCAGACTTCCTAATTTTATTAGGACTCCTACTTTATTTTAATTATTTTTTTTCCTAAACTTCCTAGGACCTAGGACTTTTAAAGACTAAATTAGGGTTCTATGCGTTTTTACACAAGAGGTAAGAAGAGAAGGGAGATCATGCTTGAAGATTAGGATTTCATCATTGACTTTTAGAGTCTAAGAGTTTCTTTCACCTTTTTCTCTTGTACTTATGTCTAATTTCTGTGTAATCATGCTTTCTCTCATAGTTATGAACTAAATTCCCTTATAGGGCTATGATGTAGCCTAGCTAGAAAGATTTTTTATTTTCTACTTCTTTAATTCAAGAACTCTTTTATTAATTGTCTTCTTATTCTTAAGTCTTCATGCTTCTAATTGTTTGATCACCAATTAGTTGATTAGATAATTGCAATGAGACTGAGAGGTAATTTGTAATTAAAGATCATGGGGATTAAGAACATAGGTTACATGTAGGATATGGATATACCTCCGTGGCCCGTGTAGCTATTTAAAAAGAACCATAGAATTAAGTGAATTTCTAAGTTATTTACAATTCACATAGGAATATAGTGGGTTCATAACTTAGAGATATTTAAACCATAGAATTAAGTGAATTTCTAGGTTATTCACAATTCACATAAGAATATAGTGGGTTCATAACTTAGAGATATTTTTGTTTGACCTTGGGAAATGCTAATAAATAATTTAAGGTTCTTGGCTAGCAATTGGAAGATTGTTCTTGGTTAATGAATTAGGAATAGCAAATTGAAAAAGCTATGGTGAAATCAAAAGTCCTAGATATTTCTCATTCATTTTTATACTCGTCACTGATTTAGTATTTTTGCATCTAGATTATCACTTATATTCACTCATTGATTCTCTAGATAAAATTAGAATATACTCAACTTTGGTACTTATTAGCCACAGTCTCCGTGGGACGATATTTTACTCTCATTTTATGACTTGAAAACGATAACGTACACTTGCATTAGAGTTTTACACAACATGAACTCAAAGGGCCAAGAAAAAACACATCAATTCAGGAAACATGTAAGAAATTGTTCAAACATGGACAACCAAAAGGATTTACTAACAAGCAAACCAAAGTGACGCATGAAAAGACCTCAAAACTATACAAGACAATGATGTAAAAGAAACTTTAACAAAATTCCCAATCAACCTTCAAAACTGCCTCAAGGACATCAATAAAACACAAGCAAAATAGTCCCAAAATAATACCCAAAGTAGGCAAAATAATGTTGAAAAGAATCTCATGACAGAGCAGAAAGCAGGGCAAACTTTAAAAAAAAAAAAACTGGGAATAAATGCTAAGGAATTTTAATCTAAAATTTTTATATAACAAAAACAGACGTCTCTTGGCTCTAACAAGATAGGAATCACTTAAAACGGAGCTCTATAGCTCAAATTAGACACAAAAGAACTGACTGCTGCCAGAGATGACAGACAACTTAACAGTGCAAAAAAATGGCCAATTTTAAATGAAAACTAAGAATAGGAGAAAACGAATTTTATTTTGAATTTTTTACAAACATGATGAAAATGTCTCCCAGTTCTAAAAAAAAAAAAAAATACTCAAATCGAAGCTATGTAGCTCTAACTAGAAAATCAAAATCGAGGATTGCTAGAGAAGACTAACATACCCAAAATAGCAGAAAAATAATCAAATTCCAAGAAAAATTGGGAGCAGGGGAAAGAGAATCAAGCCATGAAATTTTTATACATAAGAGAAACATGCTTCCTAGTTCTAAAAAAGTATTAATTACTCAAATTGGAGTATTGTAGCTTCATCTAGAAAATAAAAATTGAGGGTTACTAGAGAAAACAACAATCCCAAAATGACAGAAAAACAATAAACTTCAAATAAACACTAGGAGCATAGGAAAAGGAATTTGATTTTGAAATTTTTACACAGTATAGAAAAACTTCTCCCGGTTCTAATAAATTGAGAATCACTAAAATTGAAGCTCTATAGCTCAATTTGGAAAATAAAAATCGAGGGTTGCCAAAGAATATTAACAAACCCGAAAATGCACAATCCACAACCAAACCAAGTATTATCAATGAAAGAAACAACTCAAAGTCCCAAAATCAAAATCATTTTTTATCAACATTAGAAATTGAACTTAAATTTAGGAATCCAACACCATGGGTACCCTAGAACCATAAGAATCAATCTCAAACTACATTATGATTTAGAAATTCAGCATAATCATTCACACATAAAAATAAATAGACAAATTAATTACCATGGATCAAAAATCCAGCAGTAAGGATGGAAGAATTAGAGTAGAAATTACTCTTATAGAATGAATTTGATGAAGATTCAAGTCTTCTTCTCTCTTTAGTTCCATTCCTTTCTCCCAAGCTCTTCCTTCTCTCTCCCTCTTTTTTTCTCCTTTTTTCTTTTATTTCCTCCTCTCCTCTTTTTCTCTCTTTTCTGATCCCCTTTCTATTTTCTCCTTTTCTTTCTTTTTAATTTGTTTTTTCCTTTTTTAAATTACTTATTTACTTAATAAAGATAAGGTGCATAAACTTGGACCAATAGGAACTAAGGGAAATCTTGCTCCCTCATTGGTCCCCTTAGATTTATTGATGCAAAAATCTATTTACAAAATTTCTTCTCTCTTTTTTCTATTTATTTACTACTTGCAAAAATCTAAATGCTAATAGATGGGCCAAATGGACTAGATAAAAAAAAAAAAAAAAAGGGCTAGATTAACAATGGATTAGGCTAAGGTAGTTTTGCTTTATTACAAAAGTCCAACTAAAAATATAAAAAGCAATAATAAAAAAATTAAGATTTTTCATATTTTAAAAAATCATCTCAGATCATGCTAATGGAACCACAGCCTCCAATCAACAAAGTGTTCTCACTTGTCTTGTAGCATCAAAGACAATTTGTGAATCCTACTTTGGAATTTGACTCTCAGCAAGAAACTGTGGCACTGTCGTCAAGATCCTATAATCCTAGGCAACCACTCTCTAGGAAGAAACCATATTGCACATTTTGCAACATGACAGGGCACACTGTTGATGCATGCTACAAGAAGCATGGTTACCCCCCCCCCCCCTCTCTTTTGGCTACAAGCAAAAATCCAAGTAGCCATATCGAATTAATCAATGCATTGATTCTTTTATCATAGATGAAGAAGACATTGATGCAATGGAAGAAGCACCCCCTGCACCAGAAAATCAAGAAGGTCGATTGACACAAGATGAGTACAGCCAAATCATGAAATCTTCTCAAGAGCAATAAGGTTGTCTCCACAGGTTCTACATCCACAGCTTTAGCCATTAATGCCTTGAAGTTGAATTCCACATTTTCTGGTCTCACTGTCCCCAAGCCAAAGGAGGCCCATGACCTTGCTTCTGTCAATTTGACCAATTCTGGTATGGTGCTTTCTTGTCAATCTACTGATATGAATTACAAAGATTCATGGATAATAGACTCTAGTGCTATTAATCATGTCACTTGCTGCTATGAATTCTTTGATTCATGTGTATCTGTGAGCAATTATTTTGTGAGTCTTCCCAACAATATGTCAGCAGAAGTCACACATATAGGTTCTATGGTATTTTTAGACAAATTCGTTTTGCACCAAGTCTTATGTGTTCCTACATTTACTTTTAATCTCATATCAGTAAGCAAAGTAACAAAAGATCTAAAGTGTGCTTTCTTGTTGCAATCTGATAATTGCTTAATCAAGGAGACTAGTTCTTGGAGGACGATTGGATATGCTAAAGAGCATTAATAGTAACCAACTAGGTCCTAATTTGGATTTTGAAATTTTTGTTAGTAAATTTGGTTCAAATATTTTATCTGTTGTTAACTTGTTTCTCTCAATTGCTTATGTTACTTTAATCTTGGTGTATGCGAGGTACTCTTGATTCCAGCTCATTAGCTTTTGATCCTGAGATTGAGAGAACAGCTAGAAGACTTCGCAAGCAGACTAGAGGAGCAAGACAAGCACATCAGATAGTTATGGCAGAACAAAACCAGAATCCTCCACTGCACAATAATGGCAATGGAGTTGGACAAAACCCTCCACCGCGAACACTCATGGAATATTCTATCCCAACAGCCGCAGGGTGTGGAGCGAGTATAACAGGACCACCGGTTCAGGCCAATCATTTTGAACTTAAACCAGCTCTTCTTCAGTTAGTACAGCACAATCAGTTCAGTGGAAGTGTTCTAGAAGATCCAAATGGGCACATAGCCAACTTTCTGCAGATTTGTGAACCAGCTCTTCTTCAGTTAGTGCAGCACAATCAGTTCAGTGGAAGTATGCTAGAAGATCCAAATGGGCACATAGCTAACTTTCTGCAGATTTGTGACACAGTGAAGTTGAACGGGGTGAGTGATGATGCAATTCGACTCAGACTTTTCCCTTTCTCTGTGAGAGACAAGGCCAGAAGCTGGTTGGATTCTCAACCAAGGGGCAGCATCACCACTTGGTCAGATTTGGTGAACAAGTTTCTAGCTCGATATTTCCCTCCTTCCAAATCAGCAAGGTTGAGGACAGAAATTACTTCATTTCGCCAACAAGATGGAGAATCATTTAGTGAAGCTTGGGAGCGGTACAATGACATATTGAGGAGATGCCCACATCACTCGTTCGAATTTTGGATTCAGGTCCAGAGTTTTTACAACGGTATGCTTCCTCACACAAAAGCGAATGTGGATGCTGCAGCAGGAGGAGCTGCAAATTATAAAACTCCGGAGCAAGCCTGGGATTTGTTTGAGAAGATGGCTTGTAATGACTACCAGAGTCAAGGAGAGAGATCCATAGTCAAGAGGGGCGTCATGGAAGTCGGGACACTAGATGCACTGTTAGCCCAGAACAAGCTATTGACACAACAGGTGGCTGAGCTGTCTAAGAAATTTGAGACTGTCAACGTGAATGCAGTCAATTTCTCTCCACCAGTATGTGACTTTTGTGCAGGGAGCCATGCAAACGGAGATTGTCCGGGCAACATGTTTGGACCTCCAGTGTCTCAAGAGCAAGTAAACTACATGGGAAATCCTCCCAGATCTCAGAATAATCCTTATGCTCCTACGTATAATCCGGGGTGGAGGAATCACCCAAATTTCTCATGGGGTAATCAAGGAAATCAAGGGGGTTCCCACAGACCCAACTACTCATATCAGTCCCCACAGCAGACAACTCAAGGTCATGCCTCACAACCTCAACCCAATGAGAAGAGTCATTCTTTAGAGAGTGCACTAGAGAAATTGACCACTCAAACCTCAGCGTTCATTCAAAAAACTGCAACATTTATGGAGGAAACCAGGAGCGGGTTCAGAAATCAAGATGCATCGATTCGGAAGTTGGAAACTCAAGTGGGGCAGATAGCGAGACAGTTGGCAGATAGACCTCAGGGATCCTTGCCCAGTGATACCATTCCGAATCCTAAGGAGCATATCAAGGCCATAACTACAAGGAGCGGAAAAGTGCTAGAGCCCAGTCCAAGACAAGAAACACCACAAGAGGAAGATGATACAGTAAATAGGACAAATAGGGACACAGTATCTAGCCATCCTACTGAGGCAGAAAGTCAAGAAGAGGAGGAGAAATTGACCAGACCTTGTGCTACAATACCTCCAGTCAAGGTGC
>QAOA01008681.1:0-2500 GCA_003255065.1 Cercis canadensis
GTCCGTGAGAAAAAACCTTTTTTTCTTGTAGTATCAATTATATTGAGGTATGACCCAAAGAGAAATAACTTTTTTTGGGTTAATTGGACTTTGTCAATCTGATTTGTGCATCCAATTACAATGTCGTGCCCCCCTCCTTGCCCCATTTTGGTTACATGATGAAATAGATGTTCAAATTCTTGACTTCCTAAAAATTACTAAAGCCTCTCACCACTAGACTACACCTAATGGCTTAATTACATTGTACCCCCTTAGTTTATGTAATCAAGCATATTACCAGCTGATTTAGTATCATTATTCGCAACATTCTCCCTAATTTGAGCAATATATGCAAATCACCTTCTGGTGAAACAATAATTCCAAAAAATATTTGTCTTTGCCTAGTTTTAGTAAATCAATTGTTACAACACACCAAAAGTGCCTAATTAGTGAGGCAAATATAAACTCAATTATTTTTACCGAATATTGGGTAGCTGCTCTTAAACCGGGTCGAATACTTTATGAAATGGGAGGGGTCACAGAAAATATAGCTAGAAAAGCTATTTCAATAGCAGCATCCAAAATGCCTATACGAACTCAATTCATTATTTCGGGATAAGAATTAAAACCAAAGGAAAGAGGTCTTTGGGATGAAAAAAAAAAAAAAGCAATTGCAATTGTAGTTTGTTTTGAACAAACAATATTTCTTTTTTTTTTTACTTCGTCCTTTGCTTTGCACTGAAAGAACAGATAAAAAAAAATGATATGATTCAACCTCAAACCCATTTGAATGTAGCCGATAACAGCGGGGCCCGCAAATTGATGTGTATTCGAATCATAGGGGCTAGTAATCGACGCTATGCTTATATTGGTGACGTTATTGTTGCTGTAATCAAGGAAGCAGTACCAAATACACCTTTAGAAAGATCAGAAGTGATCAGAGCTGTAATTGTACGTACTTGTAAAGAACTCAAACGCAAGAACGGTATGATAATACGATATGATGATAATGCTGCGGTTGTCATTGATCAAGAAGGAAATCCAAAAGGAACTCGAATTTTTGGTGCGATCGCCCGAGAATTGAGACAGTTAAATTTCACTAAAATAGTTTCATTAGCACCCGAGGTATTATAAGACGAGACCATGATATATTTATAGTATTTGAATGAAATATATTAATTAATAGATTAATTATGTCTCACGCATATACCTTTTTATTTTTATAAATATAAAAAATATAAATTTGATAATATAATAAAAAATAAAATTCGAAATAAAAAAAAAAATGGAATAATTCATAAAAAAAAAGAAAAAAGAGCATGTTGATTATATCAAAAGTCACGGACAACAATCATTTTAGTTTATCATGGGTAAAGACACCATTGCTGACATAATAACCTCTATACGAAATGCTGACATGAATAGAAAAGGAACAGTTCGAATACCATCTACTAACATCACCGAAAACATTGTTAAAATACTTTTACGAGAAGGCTTTATTGAAAATGTGAGAAAACATCAGGAAAGGGACAAATATTTTTTAGTTTTAACTATACGGCATAGAAGAAATAGGAAAGGATCATCTAAAACTATTTTTAAAACTATTTTAAATTTAAAACGAATCAGTAGACCTGGTCTACGAATCTATTCTAATTATCAACGAATTCCTAGAATTTTAGGAGGGATGGGGATTGTAATTCTTTCGACTTCTCGAGGTATAATGACAGACCGAGAGGCTCGGTTAGAAAGAATCGGCGGAGAAATTTTGTGTTATATATGGTAATCTTTCTGATATAGGAATTATATGAGAAACTTGCATACATGTTTGTAAAAAAAAGATAGAAAAAACAGGTTTCTAATATCACTCCTCATACATTAGTTAATACGTGAAGGGATTTTAACTGGAATAGGAATAAAAGAACAAAAATAGATTCATGAGGTTTTAATTAATGACTCACCTCCCACTGGTATGTTCCAGGTTCGTTTAGATAATGAAGATCTGATTTTCGGTTATGCTTCAGGAAGGATTCGACGTAGTTTTATACATTATACTACCAGGAGGTAAAAATTGAAGTAAGTCATTTTGATTCAACCAGAGGGCGTATAATTTATAGACCCGGAAACAAAGATTCGAATGATTAGACTGTTTTTCAACTTCAACATTCTTTTTTTTTTTTATTTTATGAAGATACATTAAAAATTTCAGGAAAAGGTATTTTCTTCCAATAAATAGATTCGGAATTAAGTTAAGGAATGAAAAATATGAAAATAAGGGCCTCCGTTCGTAAAATTTGTGAAAAATGTCGGCTGATCCGTAGGCGGGGACGAATTATAGTAATTTGTTCCAATCCAAGACATAAACAAAGACAAGGATAATATTTCCAAAAAACAAAAATATATATATAAATAAATATAATAATATATATATATAATATTATATATAAATTTTAATTATATATTATATATAAATATAATAAAAATATATAAATATAATAAAATATAATAATAATATATTCTAACA
>QAOA01008681.1:7500-79563 GCA_003255065.1 Cercis canadensis
CATTGCAACACCCATCAAAGGAGTAGTTCCCCAACCAGGAGCTACTTTACCATATTCCGAATTCAATGGTTTCAATAAATCCCCTACAATAGTTCGTCTTGGACCAGATCTAGAACTACCCTCAACGGTTTGTGTAGCCATAAATCCTATTTTGTATTCATTGAGATCTGTTGACTTTGTATACCATTCCGCTGTAAATAAATGATCTTATCCTAGATCCATTGTGGTCTTGAAATTATATAATAATGGAAACAGCAACCCTAGTTGCCATCTCTATATCTGGTTTACTTGTAAGTTTTACTGGGTACGCCTTATATACTGCTTTTGGGCAACCCTCTCAACAACTAAGAGATCCATTCGAAGAACATGGGGACTAGTTGAAGTAATGAGCCTCCCAATATTGGGAGGCTCATTACTTCAATTGAGATAATGAAAAATCATTTCACCTTTTTAGTTGGAACTTTAGGTGGGTCTCGAAAAAAGATAGCGAAAAAAATTATTCCTAAAGTCGAGACTAAGAGGAATGTATAAACCAATGCTTCCATAGATTTGATCGTGGTTTACAATTATAGCTTTCATACCTGTTTATTTTGGATCGTCTCCCGGATAAAGAAAAAATAAGAGTAAAAGAAAAGGCAGCCATTCACCATTCAAATCAAGATTTATCCGGTTCCCTATGTCAAATTCAAATCAAAAAAATAAAATTAAAGTCGAAAAGGAACAGAACAATGTTGCATCAGACTACTTGTCTTCTTGTAGTTGGATCTCCAAGTTTTTGGAATGCTCCAAATTCTACTTGAGCATCTAAATCTGGGTCAATACCAGCAAAAACATCTCTGAACAAGGTTCTAGCACCATGCCAAATGTGTCCGAAAAAGAAGAGCAGAGCAAACGAAGCATGTCCAAAAGTAAACCAACCCCTTGGACTACTACGAAAAACACCATCCGATTTCAAAGTAGCACGATCTAATTCAAAAATTTCACCCAATTGAGCACGTCTAGCATATTTTTTCACAGTAGCAGGATCACTATAACTGACTCCATTGAGTTCGCCGCCATAGAACTCAACAGTTACACCTACTTGTTCGACACTATACTTCGATTCCGCCCTTCTAAAAGGAACATCGGCTCTAACAATTCCGTCTCCGTCTACCAAAACAACCGGAAATGTTTCAAAAAAAGTAGGCATACGACGTACAAAAAGTTCACGCCCCTCTTTATCTCTAAAGATAGGGTGTCCTAACCACCCAACAGCTATTCCATCCCCATTGTCCATTGAGCCCGCTCTAAACAATCCCCCTTTTGCCGGATTATTGCCGATGTAATCATAAAAAGCTAATTTTTCAGGAATTTTAGACCAAGCTTCTGATAAACTTTGATTTTCGGCTAGCCCAGCACCAACTCTTCGATATATTTCTTGCTGGAAGTATCCCTGATCCCATTGATAACGAGTGGGACCAAATAATTCAATCGGGGTAGTTGCTGAACCATACCACATAGTTCCAGCAACAACAAAAGCTGCAAAAAAGACAGCTGCAATACTACTGGAAAGGACGGTTTCAATATTTCCCATACGTAATCCTTTGTACAGACGTTGGGGTGGACGGACACTAAGATGGAAAAGGCCCGCTAATATACCCAATGTCCCTGCTGCAATATGATGAGAGGCTATTCCCCCTGGAACAAAAGGATCAAAGCCTTCTACACCCCACGCGGGATTTACGGATTGTACCCTTCCGGTTAGTCCATAAGGATCGGACACCCATATTCCGGGACCATACAATCCTGTTACATGAAATGCGCCAAAACCAAAACAGGCCACCCCTGAAAGAAATAAATGAATTCCAAAAATTTTGGGCAAATCCAAAGAAGGTTTTCCTGTACGTTCATCACAAAAGATTTCTAGATCCCAATAGACCCAATGCCAGATAGCTGCCAAGAAGCACAAGCCAGAAAACACAATATGTGACCCGGCGACACCTTCGTAACTCCAAATACCCGGATTCGTTATAGTCCCCCCTGTTATACTCCAACCGCCCCATGAATTGGTTATTCCTAAACGAGTCATGAAGGGTATAACAAACATACCTTGTCTCCACATTGGGTCAAGAACAGGATCAGAGGGATCAAAAACTGCTAATTCATATAGAGCCATCGAACCGGCCCAACCAGCAACCAGAGCTGTATGCATTATATNTTCATTAGAAGCTCCATTGTGGAATTCCAACCTAAGCATTAATCGAGAAGCGATGGGAACGACAAAACCTGTGAATACATAAGATTCTCTTAAAGACGAATCTTAATGATTCATTTGATGGGATGGTGGAATGAACCAAGGATCAACCAATCCATTTATTATGAGGAGTCATGGGCTAACCCTACATCTGAAATAGATAATGAAATAGTAAATATTCGCCTGCGAATTTTTTTTTTTTGGATTTATAAATTTGGACCAATTCGATATGATAATAAAAGGAAAAACAAAAAAAAAGATTCGTTCTAACCTTATCTCAAAACAACATTATCTATTTTTGTATGGATAGCAAGAATTGCCTATAACTATGATATAAATAGAATACATGTTTAGTTAGATAGAAAACCAAGATATACAAATTTACAATAGACCAATAGATGATGCAGCGAGAAAGCAAAGAAATGAACCTCAAACACAGTCAAAGGAACCTCAAACACAAATTGTATAATTATTAAAGAAAGTGAATAATATTCTGAATACGGCTACAATGAAACATAAAGCTTAAGTACTAAAAAGAAACCCATTACAAAAGAAATCAGCAAACTAGAAAACAGCCTAAAACCGACATTTCTGAGGGATTTTGGGCCCAAAAAAGGCCTCAACTGGATAAACCCTTGTTGCCATGAGAAAGGCCTCTGAACGAGCTTGGAAACGGCGAGTCATGGGCCCCGTAATTCCACCTAAGTTGAAACTTACGTCCTTATTACTGAAACATGTCAATTAGGGCCTCTTTTTTTTTTCTGGTTTTTATTATGCTCTGCCTGATCCATGAAATCTCCTGCAACCCAATCCACATCAGATGAAATCTCAAAAAATCCGATGATTCAATATATTATTTTATTCATTAAATATATGTATATTATTTTTTAATCGTTTCCTTTGCGAGGAGTCGTATGAGATGAAAAGCTCATGTACGGTTCTGTAGTAGAGATGGAATTGAGAAACAACCATCAACTATAACCCCAAAAGAACAAGATTCCGTAAACAACATAGAGGAAGAATGAAAGGAATATCTTATCGAGGTAATCATATTTGTTTCAGTAGTTATGCTCTTTAGGCACTTGAACCCGCTTGGAACACATCTAGACAAATAGAAGCAGGCCGGATGGCAATGTCACGAAATGCCCGCCGCAGTGGAAAAATATGGGTACGCATATTTCTAGACAAACCGGTTACAGTAAGACCTATAGAATCCCTTATGGGTTCAGGAAAAAGATCCCCCGAAAATTGGGTAGCTGTGGTTAAACCGGGTCGAATACTTTATGAAATGGGAGGGATCACAGAAAATATAGCCAGAAAAGCTATTTCAATAGCAGCATCCAAAATGCCTATATGAACTTAATTCATTATTTCGGGATAAGAATTAAAACCAAAGGAAAGAGGTCTTTGGGATGAAAAAAAAAAAAAAAAACAATTGCAATTGTAGGTTTTTTGTTTTGGACAAACACTATTTCTTTTTTTTTTTTTTACTTCGTCCTTTGCTTTGCACTGAAAGAACAGATAAAAGAAATGATATGATTCAACCTCAAACCCATTTGAATGTAGCCAATAACAGCGGGGCCCGCAAATTGATGTGTATTCGAATCATAGGGGCTAGCAATCGACGCTATGCTTATATTGGTGACGTTATTGTTGCTGTAATCAAGGAAGCAGTAATATATATATAGACAAAGTTCTTTTGTGTATCATCTACATACGGTTGGTTTTGTTGCATGCTTTGGAAATTTGGAACACTTGTTTCTTTGGCATGCATATCGTGCTGTTCTGCAGCATCAGAAAACTCTTTTTTTTTTTTTTCATAATAACTGGGAACACACTTTGATGGAAACGTACAATAGTTTTGCACAAAAGCTCACATCTATTTAATAGTCACTGCGCTTGAGATGCGAGAATTGAGAAAATATATGCTAATAGCACATCACAATTTATGAAAAATTGTAATTACGGTGGCATTGCGGGTGCAATTGGGATTGTGGAGCATAACTAAATAAGATACTTGATATATATATTAGCAAAGGGGAAAAAAAAGAAACTCAGCAATGGCACTAAGCACTATAATATTCCGTGGTTTATAACAGGGCACATGTCAGTAGTTTGTAGAATCTATACTTAAATAGTAATTGCTCTTCTAAAGGCACAGTTCTTCCAAACCTCTCAAGATAAACCTTCTAAGCTAATAATTTACTAAAATAATTCCCCCAAGTTTTTTGGGAAGTTAAAAAAAGACTCAAAAGTGTAGAAGGTATATGCTTTCTAAGGGTGCTCTGGAAACATAGAGAACAAACTTCAAAGTTATAGTCTATTTTGGAAACTTGGACAGTGCAAAAATGGTTGCACTTGTTATTTTGTGTATCTTCTACATATGGCAGGTTTCGTTTGCATGCTTGGGAAATTTGGAACACTTGTTTCTTTGGTATCCATATCGTGCTGTTTTGTAGCATCAGAAAACTTTTTTTGAAAAAAAATAAAATAACTGGGGACAAACTTTGAAGGGTACGCACAATAGTTTTGTACAAAAGCTCACACCTATTAAAGCTTGCAATACGGGATAACCTATGGCATTTCGTAATTCTAACCCACCCGCCCAAAGAGGTTTGAACATTGGACTTTCTCAATCATTAGGCTATCCTCTGTGCACAATAAAAACAGACATAATAATTTCTACAAGATGCAAAACATAAAATTACATACCAGCAATCATAGTAAAAGCAGTTTTTATTTTTGGTGACAAAGAGTAAATAGAGCTCTCCAGTATTTGATCACTTGTTACAAGGATATGGAAAGTTGCCCCAACATCTGATTGTGATGTCACATTCTCCATTAGCTGCATTCTCCCTTTCCTTGCATATATCAGAGCATCGTTCAGAGAAAATACAAGGACCACGAAATGTTCCGCTAAGCTTATAATATGAACAATCCATGCATAATCAGAGCATGGATAAGAAGATTTTTTCTTTCAAAAAAAAGACACAAAGAAAGATGATACTGGTTGATATGTCTATGATTCTAAACCAATATAGAAAAGAGAGAGAGAGAGAGAGACTTACCGTTGGTGGAGGGAAGGAGAAGGGAAAGGTAGAGAAAGACAATAATATAGGTGGAAAATTTACAAAGAGAAGTCTTCATGTTTGCTAGAAATTGAAGGCTCTTAGTGGTGCTAAAAGAAAGTATTTGGTTGGGTTTTGATATAAGGTGAAAGGGAACATAACTGGATACTCAATTTTTTTTCTTTTTGAATCTCAGATTTTGCTAACTTAATAAGTATTTTTTTGGTACTTTGATTATAACTCTGAATTTAAACACAAAACTTAAAAATTTTGAAAATAACCTCAATATCACTTATTCACAAATCATTTGATACTAATTTAACAAGTGTGAGTTAGCATCAGTGTTAAAGGTGTACAATTAGTATTTCTCATTATCAAAAGTCATTTAATAATATTTATATAAAAAGTAGAAGAACAAGNAATTTAAACACAAAACTTACAAGTTTTGAAAATAACCTCAATATCACTTATTCACAAATCATTTGATACTAATTTAACAAGTGTGAGTTAGCATCAGTGTTAAAGGTGTACAATTAGTATTTCTCATTATCAAAAGTCATTTAATAATATTTATATAAAAAGTAGAAGAGCAAGGCCAAGGCAAGGTATATCATATGTGGACACTTTACACAGAAGTAGGCTCTACTTAGAGCTCAAGGCAAGCAAATCGTTAGGCATATATATATATATATAGAAAAAGAAAAGATCGTTGACGGTAATAACTAATAAAAGTACATGCTTTGGAAACTTGGATTACGTGAACAAGGGGGACAACTAAAAAGTGGCTGTAGTTGATGTTTTCCGAATCTTCCACATTCGGCTGGTTTTCTTCTATAGTTCTTGTTTCTATTATCCAAAACATGCTGGTGCGCATAATCAGAACACTACTTTACATTTTACCTCTTTTTTCTATATTGCCAATTTCACTCTATCTTGTAATAATTAATCTTTATTTTTTAATGAACACCAATTATCTGTTACTCAGGAAATAAAACTAAAGTTGCAATTAACTAATTAATATGTAATATTTTTACGTTTTTGGTACAATAAGACCATATATGAGATATAGATGCACCCATATAAGTTACTAGGTGTATTTCTTTTTTTATAACACTCTACATATGGGGCAAGTAATTCTGGATTTCAGGTTTCGTTGTCAAAGAACTCACAGAATCTCCGTTGTCGAAGTACTCCCAATCCTTCTCTTACAGAGAAAGCCTTATAGCCACATGATCTACACCTAATCTACAAAAAGAAAAAAAGAAAATAGATGCACGCATATATCATCTAATCAGCTTAATTAACTAAATAAATATACCCATGATTAAGGTGCAAGTTGGGTTAGCGGTCTGGTAAAATTTTCGCAGCTTTATACTCCTTTGACTAATAACTAGCATGACCCCTTGATGATATTTTCATCCCACCATTTTATGAATTACGTATATATAAATAATTGACAAGTTTCCTGAGAAAAACTTGATGTCCCAAATCCTTATAGTTTGTAAATTCTAAAAGAAGCCATCAACTCCAAATTTTGGATCTCTGATCAATAGTGGTTTTGGATGAAACTTCTTGGAAATGAGTTGAGAACTCAAGGTCCATACGAATATATAGAAGAAAAAATGTAGAGCTTTAAGTCACAATATATATTTTTTTAATAACTCCTGAATTTTGGAAATTCTCTTCTTAATACTGGCGTAAACATTGGAGTTTTCCCTTTAATTTGAATGATGTAACATTTCTTGCCCTTGAAAATAGGAGATTAATCCTAATGACTAGTCGAGTAGAAGAGTAAATTAGGAATTTGCATTTACAATTTATTTCGGGGAATTTACAGATTGATTCTTGCCTTATTGATAAGAAAAGTTGAAATTCTTTAGACTCGTTTAAATATTGCTAACAACTTGATTTCAATTAGAAAATATGTTTAGCATCTTACCCTGATTTCCTAGAAAAAGGAAAGTTTTTTCTGTGATATTTTATGATTTTAAGGAAAAATTGCATAATTTTATTTGAGTATTTGTATGATTTTGACGAACTTTTAATTGAAAACATAATTATTATTTTTATTTTAGAATTATTCCAAAGTAAATTTTTTTTATTTATTATAATCAGAATGACCTTTTTTTTTTTTTTTTTTTTTTTTTATTTTTTTTTTTTTTTTTTTTTTTTTTTTTTTTTTTTTTTTTTTTTTTTTTTTTTTTTTTTTTTTTTTTTTTTTTTTTTTTTTTTTATCCCAAAGTAGTAATCTATTTCCTTCAGTGCTTTGATTATCAAATGAACATTCAAGATTTGGCTATTTGATAAAAGATATAAAAAGAAAATTACAAACAAGATATTCTACAATCATAAAATCTTACCAATTAATTATGGAGACCTGCGAAACAAGAAAAATGTTCAGCAATGTTTGAGTAAGGCTAAATATCCAAAAAAATTTACTAAAAAGTACTCCATTTTTGTTTAAATTGTTTACTATCAATCAAATAAAAGTAATTTTAACCCAACAGCCTTTACACCATTTGCTATACCCCGAAAAAATTAGATATGAGAGATTGAATTTAACAAGATTGCGGTAGTAGTAGAATAGATTCAATCTTATGTGTACTCTTAGCAATTATCTATTTTGGCACCTAATTAAGAAATACAGAATAGAGTTATATATTAGCTACGTCCATTAGCATTATACTATTTTTCGTCAGTTTTTGTGCTTGAGAGAGTAATTGTTAGAGGAAAGGAGAAGAGGAAGGCAAGGCATATGACTCTTACTAAGAGAAGTTGCGATGTTTGCTAAGGAGGCTTTTCATGGAGCTCAAGGCAAAGAAATATTGAAAATATCAATATAGAGAAAGAGAGTAGATCATTCAGTGTGATAACGGTGTTTTGGAAATATGGAGAACATCAAACAATTTGTAATCGAGTGATACTTAAAATATCATCAAGGCTTGTGAGTTTTGTATTCAAATTCAGAGTTGTACGTACCCAAACGTACCAAAAAACAAGAAATATGGAGAACACACTTAAAAGTCTGTTTCAAAAACTTGGACTGTGGAAAAATGACCGTACTTGCTTGTTTCATTCGCATGCTTTGCAAAGTTGGGATACTAGTTTCTTTAGTATGCGTACCATTCTGTTCGGCAGCATAAGAGAGAGCGAGGAATGATGATCCATTTACACCAAGTATAAGATTTCTCATACTTATACCCGGCAACATAAGAGAGACCGAGGGATGAAGATCCATTTACACCAAGTATAAGACTTCTCATACTTACACCTTTGTATACTTTTTTTTTTTTTTTTTTCTAGAAGGTGAATTTCATAAAGTCCACAATTGGATAAAAAGCCGCCATTTGATTTGGTTTGTAATGTGCAATATGCTTTTGAAATGTAAGTAAATTTCAACTATTTGATTAGATACTTATGAATGATTTATCTAAAATTTGGCAAGCATTACTACATTATAATATTGCATTATCCAGTGGCTAGATCGAAAAAATTGATCTTATAGAAAAAATTATTCAATGATGTAAGTTTTTAAGTCTTATACCTGATGTAAGCAAATGCACACTCATATAAATGGGATAAAGCACTATAATATTAAGCATTTTCTGAGAGGGTACTTTCTAACTTATTAATTGCCTAAAATCATAGCAGTTTGTGAACTCTACACTTAAATAAGACTTTTCTACAATCTCACGTCTTCCATGCTTGTCAAGATATGTAAAGGAATTATTATTTTTTTTATAATAAAGTAATTATTCTATGATGATTATATTTGTAATCTATAGTTTTTTATTCATTTATTTATAAAGAAATCAGATCAAGAACAAAAAAAATTACATTGGAACTACTTGTGCTTTGACTGAAAACACTTTATTTATTTATTGTTCAGTCCACTAGATGCTATACAATATAGGTAGTCTATCTCTTTCTATAATTCCACCACCCTCTGTTCCCAAAGGGATTTGATCACTTGTTAACAATCAACAACGCACACACACATAAATACGTCGTTACAGTGTCCATCAAATGCATTCTCCTTCTCCTTGCATTGTCGACTGCAATTAAGGTCATTAAAACATGGTCCTTTCCATATTCCGCTAGGCTTTACACAAGTGGTTCCATTTCCACAATACCGGAATCTGCACAAACATTTAAGCTCAAGACATTGTCCATCAATTCCCTCCTCTCTCTCCTTGCACTGTTGTTCGCAGTGATCATTGCGGAGACAAGCCCCATTCCATGTTCCACTAGGTTTGACACAAAGTCCTTCTGCCATAATTCGTAGCCCTACATATATCAAAAAATAGAAAACAGAAAAAGAAAGATGATACTGGTTGATGCTCATGATTCTCAATCAATATGGAACAAAGAGCGATCAGATAGAGAGAGACTAATCATTCGTGGAGGGAAGGAAAAAGGTAAGGCAAAGAAAGGTAATAATGCAGGTGGAAGAATTACAAACAGAACTTGCCATGTTTGCTAGAAATAAAGGCTCTTACTGGAGCACAATTGAAAAGTTTGGTTGGCTATATATAGTGAGAGCAAGACATTTTGAGGGTAATAACGTTGCTTTGGATACCTGAACAGCTACAGATATTGGAGTTAAAAATTGTTTTCTACTTAGTGTAAAAGATCTTCTAAGTACGACAATGTAGTTCTTTCTGGTTCTTATCGTGTTCCTTGCCTTTCTATGCTATCCTTGTGGTGGTGTTCGGCAGCAGGCAAAGTGAAATACCCAAAGGAATATGGACCCCGAAAAATTTGTTGTAAATGTTGTTAGAAACATTGTAAATAATGTGGGTGTTAAGTAATAAGGAGTATAAAAGTCTCACAATCAATTAAAAAAAGAAAAAGAAAGGATAAGATATATAATATTTGGATTCACCCAAAACTGACAAGCTTAAGCATTTAGGTCAGGTTAATCCTTAACATAGTACATTATGTGACAGGCTCGTCTAAGCCAATTACACCATATCTCCTCAACATAACAAGCTTGTTATTGTAATCACAATATGGACCCTACGTAATTGCTTGATTTTAATTAATATATCTAAATTAAATCATTCAAATCATTATCAATCAAAACAATTGATTTATGGAGCTGCTATTTTTACATCCTATTTTGTTAATATCACATTTTATTTAATGTCTAAATATGTTAAAGATTAAATTACCTTCATTCCATATGAATTTTTTTAAAAAAAATTGACTAATCATAATATTCTCCTTTTAACTCTTATTAATTGTAGCTCTATTTTTTTTTCAGAATTATCTCAAATCTTATTTTTAAATGGTAAGTATTTCTTTCTTAATTATTATCAAAATGAGTTTTCATCATTGATTTCATTTGTGGACACTAATTATCAAAAGTCATTTAATAATATTTATATCAAACGTAGAAGAACAAGCCAAGGCAAGGTATATTATATGTGGACCCTTTACAAAGAGAAGTAGGCTCGACTTGGAGCTCAAGGCAAATCGTTCGGCATATATAAAGAAAAAAGACAAGATCGTTGAGGGTAATAACTAATAAAAGTACATGCTTTGGAAACTTAGAGTAATTGAACAAGGTGGACAACTAAAAAGTGGCTGTACTTGCTTTTCACTAAATCTTGCCCATACAGCTTGTTTTCTTCTATAGTCCTTGTTTCGATTATCCAAAACTTCTGGCGTGCATAATCAGAACATTAGTTTACATTTTTCCTTTTTTTTTTTTTTTTGTTGTCTACATTGCCAAATTCACTCCGTGTAATAATTAATCTTTTTTTTAAATGAGCATCAATTATCTGTAATTCAGGACAAAAAAAGGAGAAATTAACTAATTAATATCCAACACTTTTACGTTTTTGGTACAACAACACCGTATATGAGATATAGATGCACTCATATAAGTCATTAGGTGTAGTCTAATAATAAGGGGTTTAGAGAATTTGAAGGTCAGAAGTTTAATTCTATGTGTTGTCATGTACACAAAAAAATAAATAAAATAAAAGATGCACGCATATATCATCTAACATCAGCTTAATTAACTGAAAAAATATACCCATGATTAAGGTTAAAGTCTTGACTACGTGAGAATAGATGTATCTTATGTGTTGCCAACGTGGCCTTTAAGCCAAAAATTTTCTTAAAAATAAAAATCTTCTTCCTCCCGTCTCCACTCCAGGGAAGACGTTTAAAGGAGAAAAACACAATTCAGATAGAATACTAGGTTCCATTAATTTTTTTTATTTGGTGGGACTATGTGTGGACGGTGGTCTAAGACAGAGCAAATAAGCACCGATTCTTTGTATATTGACAACATTATTATGTGTTATTGGACATAGGAAAGAAAGAACGAAAGAGCTCTGTAATGGAGAAAACACAAAAAACAAATGTGGCCTACGAAGTTTTTGCGCATGCCAATGGGGTACTCTCAGGGAAAGTTGGTACTTTGGGTGTCGATGGAGATGGTGGAATTTCTCAACAGATTAATGGGGTCCTTCTCACCCTCACTTTATTGCAAGTACGTCTGTCTACTTCTCTGATCTGAGATGATTTGTAGTGAAGCTTAGTACTGGTAGTGGTATGTGGTGGCAGCCCTGTGGTGGAGGAGACGGGAGGAACAAGATTTTTTTGTTTTTTAAATAAAAATATTGGCTTAATTGGCATGTTATTGCCACGTGGGATACATCTATTGCCACATAACTAAAACTTTTGCCATGTCACTACTAAACTAATAGAGTGATAAATTAGGGTGACAGTATGGACCTAATTAAAAATATTTGAAAATTAAAGAACATCAATCGATAAAAAAATATTATAAGGACTTGATTACAAATTGAGTCAAACTATAGTGTCTTGTAACATATTTAACCTAATCCTATGAAAAAAACATATTTAACCTAACTATATAATATATCAAAATTGCATTTTTTTTCAAGGGTATCTTTTTTATTATTATGATCCAATTCCAATTTGTATATATAATGTACGAAGCCGTCAATCAATATATTTTATGGATAAATAACACAGTAATCATCAGTTGAAGCATTTAATATTAATGAACAAAAAGCTTTTTTACTTTTTGGTGTACAAAAAATTTAAGATAAGGGAAAACTATTCCATTCTAAGGCCAAGACGTACTACAAGTCTGTTAGAGTTGAAGATTCCTCTGAGAAGTAGATGGATCATGAATCATTACTGATGAGCAAAGCTAGGCAGCACCACGATTCAGCACCAGAAGGCAAAGAACAGAAGTAGCAGAAAGATTATGCAGAATAGGAACTCCAGAGAGAAAAGCAAGAAGACAGAAAACTGTAACTAGAATGTAAAAACTGATTTCATTGAATGAAAATGATCTTAATTAAATTCTGTATCGCAGTCCCTCAATATATAGTAATGTGATCAGTTAGTGTGGTGAACTAATCTTCTTCTAGAAGCTTGTACAGCAAAGCTAATTCATTACTTAACTGAATATAAACTAACTGAACTATATAACTAAGCACTAGCTGACTTCTAACTAACTTTGACTTTAATTAACTTAAAGCTGAGGTGGCAACTAACGTGGCACTTCACCCTCCATCATAACTGTCTTTTATCTTCTGTTTAACATCTCCCCTCAAACTTATAATTCTTGGAAGAATAGTAAGTTTGGAACGATTAGACAAAAAAGCCTTAAATGGCAAGGGCTTGGTTAACATATCAGCCAACTGATCTGAGGCAGGCACATGACAAAGCTTGAGAGTTTTGTTAAGAAGACGTTCCCTCACAAAATGGCAGTCAATTTCAATATGCTTTGTGCGAGCATGGAGAACAGGATTGGCTGCAAGAAATGTAGCACTCAAGTTATCACATAACAACAATGGAACAGCAGCAAGAGGGCACTGAAGCTCTGTCAGAAGAGATTACAACCAAATTAACTCTGAAGTGGCATTGGCTAAGGCTCTGTACTCTGCCTCAGTATTGGACCTAGCCACAACTCTCTGCTTCCCAGAGGACCAGGAGACTAAGTTTGCTCCAAGAAAGACAGCATGACCACTGGTGCTGCGTCTGTCATCTGGACAGCCAGCCCAGTCAGAGTCAGAATAAGCAAGCAAGGACAGCATAGATGACTTGCAGAGAGTGAGACCATGAGTGATAGTACCTTTAAGGTATTTAAGCACCCTCTTAGCAGCCTGCAAATGAAGATCAGTGGGACAGCTCATAAACTGGCACAACTTGTTAACAGCAAAGGCAATGTCAGGCCTAGTGATTGTGCAATATTGCAGTGCTCCTACTAGGCTGCGATAATGAAGAGGTTGAGCCAAAGGTTGGCCATCACTGATGAAGAGAATTTGAGAGCTGATCATAGGTGTGACAGCAGGCTTTGCACTCTCAAGTCCAACTCTGTGTAATAAGTCAGAAACATACTTAGTCTGACTCAAGTGAAGTAAATGAGCATGTCGAGACACTTCAACTCCCAGAAAATAGTGTAAAGGACCCAAATCTTTCAAGGAAAAAGCAGAATTCAAGTGAGTAACAAGTGACTGAACTAGACTCAAGTTAGAGCCAGTGAGAATGATATCATCTACATAGACTAATAGGTAAAGTACTGCTGAAGGAGAGTGAAAAACAAATAAAGAACTGTCAGAGAAAGTAGACTTGAAACCCCACTGCAGCAAAGTGATCTTGAGCTTGGTAAACCAAGCTCTAGGAGCTTGTTTAAGGCCATATAGAGCTTTCTTAAGCTTGCATACGTAGTTAGGAAACTGAGAGTCCTCAAACCCTTGAGGTTGGCGCATGTAAACCTCTTCATGAAGTTCTCCATTGAGGAACGCATTGTTGACATCAAGTTGCTGAATAGGCCATCCCTTCGAAATTGCAATGGTGAGAACAATTCGAATTGTAGCTGGTTTTACTACGGGACTAAAAGTCTCAAAAAAATCAATGCCATATGTCTGTGTGAAAACTGAGCCACCAACCTAGCCTTATACCTTTCAATTGCAATGGTGAGAACAATTCGAATTGTAGCTGGTTTTACTACGGGACTAAAAGTCTCAAAAAAATCAATGCCATATGTCTGTGTGAAGCCCTGAGCCACCAACCTAGCCTTATACCTTTCAATTGTGCCATCAGCCTTATACTTCAGCTTATAAACCCATCTGCAGCCTACAATATTTTTGTTGCTTGGACAACACACCAAATCCCATGTGCTATTAGCTTGCAAGGCTGTAAATTCCTTCTGCATAGCAGCAACCCAGTGAGGAGAAACAGCAGCTTGTTTATATGTAGATGGTTCCAGAGGTTTCATAGAATATGCTGAAGTGTAGACTTTTGGCTTAAAAATGCCATTCTGACTTCTGGTGACCATTCTTGTGGGTAAAGGCACAGCAGGAGATGATGCAACTTGTTCTGGCACAGAATTTGGTATAGGAGAGGTCAAGGGCATGGACTCAGAATCTGAAGCAGACAAAGTGAGAGTTGGGTTTGTGTGATGCCCTGAAACTGAAGGTGAACTAACAGCAGATGAGACATCTAAATCTGGAAGTCTGTGAGACACTGAGATGCTAGAGACATGAGGCATAAGCACTGGCACTGAGCATTCTGTAGAGTCAACAGATACTGCAGAGGGAAGAGTCTTGAAGGGAAACACAGATTCAGCAAAGACAACATGTCTAGAGATATACACTCTCTTGGACTCCATATTCAAACACAGAAATCCTTTGTGTTTATTACTGTAGCCTAAGAAGCAGCATGAAGCAGACCTGGTTTGTAACTTATGAGTACGATAAGGCCTTAGATATGGAAAACATAGGCACCCAAAAGTTCTGATTTGAGTGAACACTGGAAATTTCTGATATAAGAGTTCATAAGGTGACTTATGCTGCAACACAGCTGTGGGAAGCCTATTTATGAGATAAACTGTTGTTTGAAAGGCAAATGGCCAATACTTGGTTGGCATGCCAGCAGTGAGAAGAAGTGAAAGACCTGTCTCAACCACATGTCTATTTTTCCTCTCTACAATACCATTTTGTTCTGGTGTATATGGGCAAGAAAACCTATGGTGAATACCTAGTGTTTTGACTAGGTTATCAAATGCAACAAACTCTCCTCCAAAATCAGTTTGAAGTGTTTTGATCTTACACTCAAACTGCCTTTCCACCATACTTTGAAACCTTTGAAACATTTCTAAAGCATCAGATTTTGACTTGAGAAGATAGATCCAAGAGAACCGAGTATAATCATCAATGAACAATAAAAAGTAACATGTTCCATTCACAAAAGCACAAGAGGGTGAACCCCATAGATCAGCATGTACTATCTGAAAAGGTTTTATTGATCTTGAAACAGATTTTACAAATGGCAACTTATGACTTTTAGCCAACTGGCATGAGCTACATATAGGTGCATTATTACACTTGAACCTAGGCAGATGACTTTGGAACATAACCCTATTTATTATTTCAGTAGCAGGGTGTCCTAGTCTATTATGCCATAATTGCAAATCAAACTTATGCTTAACAGAATCCAAACTAAACACTTGAAGTGCTCTAGCAGTGTTAGCAGAACATTCTCTGTCAGAAGCCATTGCTGTCATGACTCGATACATGCCTTGGTCAAGTTTGCCTTAGAGCAACACCTCCTTGGTTCTCTGGTCCTTCACAAGAAAGCAATGAGGATGAAATTCTACATATGCTGCATTATCTTGACACAGTTTTTGCACACTAACTAAGTTGGCAGTAATCCTAGGTACATGCAACACATGATTTAACAGCAAATTTCTGTTGTGTGTTGGAATAAAAGTGGTACCTGTGTTGTGCACAGCCAAGGACTTACCATTGCCAACAGTAACTCCCTCCTCTCCTGCAAAAGGGTTGTGCAGTGCCAGATTTCCTAAATCAGCAGTCACATGGTGAGTAGCTCCAGTATCCAGAAACCATGGGGTATTGTCTACAGCTCCTTTAGTAGCCATTAATGCTTGTGGCTCTTGAGTCTGTGATCTTTCCCCATTCACTGGTCTGGGTTGAAAATCATTATCAAATCTGTGCCAACACTCAGTTGCTGTGTGACCAGATTTTTGACAAATTTGACATTGAGGCCTGTTGCCATTGCCATAGCCAGGTTTATTCCTTCTGAATGAGTTACCTTGGCTTGAAAAATTGTGATTTGGCATATTGCCATTACCATTTCCAGTATGAGAAGTACGATTTGATCCATGGCCATTTTCAGATTGAAAACCAGAATAAGAATTTCCAGATTGAAACTTCTTCCTACCTGTAGCTTGCCTGAATTGTGCAGCATTTGCCTGCATCAATACTTGCTCATCAACTGATTTTTGTCTTTCCAACCTTCCTTCAAAGGAGAGTAAATGACTTTGCAAACTTTCAACAGATATGGATTCAAAAGTAAGTGGAGCAACTACTGGATTATATTCAGGACCCAAACCACTCAAGATGGCCATGACTTGATCATCCTGAGTGATGTGTTCCCCTATAGCTCTCAAATTATCACAGAAACTTCTGATCTTTAAAATGTAGTCTAACACTCCAAGATTGCCTTTCTGTGTAGTTTGCAATTTTAACTTGAGTTCCATAATTCTTGCTCTTGAGGAACAGGCAAAGCATTCTGCCAATGACTTCCAAATTTCTGCAGCAGAATTATACGACATAATTTGAGCCATGATCTGTTCAGTTAACGAAGCATAGATCCAACTCATTACAAGACGATTCTGTCTTTGCCAAAAAGTATATTCTGAATTCAAAACCAGACCACCTGTAGCAGAATCTTGGATGAATTTTTCTGGACATGATCTTGATCCATCCAGAATTTCCTCATAGCCATTAGCAATTACCACATTCAACAGTTGATTCCTCCAGATTAAGTAATTATTTCTATCAAGTTTGATGGTGAGAGACTGACCTAACATTGGAAAAATAGAAGTCCCTGATCCTTGAGATGACGTCACAGGAGATGCAGAGTGATCCGCCATTAGAGAAGCTCTGATACCATGTTAGAGTTGAAGATTCCTCTGAGAAGTAGATGGATCATGAATCATTACTGATGAGCAAACTAGGCAGCACCACGATTCAGCACCAGAAGGCAAAGAACAGAAGTAGCAGAAAGATTATGCAGAATAGGAACTCCAGAGAGAAAAGCAAGAAGACAGAAAACTGTAACTAGAATGTAAAAACTGATTTCATTGAATGAAAACGATCTTAATTAAATTCTGTATCGCAGTCCCTCAATATATAGTAATGTGATCAGTTAGTGTGGTGAACTAATCTTCTTCTAGAAGCTTGTACAGCAAAGCTAATTCATTACTTAACTGAATATAAACTAACTGAACTATATGACTAAGCCCTAGCTGACTTCTAACTAACTTTGACTTTAATTAACTTAAAGCTGAGGTGGCAACTAACGTGGCACTTCACCCTCCATCATAACTGTCTTTTATCTTCTGTTTAACAAAGTCTCAACAAAGACTTACACAAAAACCCTTTTTCTACTACACATTTCTTTGTATTACCACTTGTTTCAAGTTTTATAATATAGTTAGGTACACGTGTGTATATAATTAGCATGATCCCTTAAATGATATTTTCCTCCTACTAATGAATTACATATATATGAATAATTGACAAGTCTCTTGAGAAAAAGTTAATGTCCCAAATCCTAATAGTTTGTAGACTCTCACCTTAACTAGAAATATCTCTTATCCGGGCATTGGCCAGTGATGAAAATCACACTTCTTCTAATGCGCTTAATTTTAAAACATCTAATGTCATTTAGAGTAAAATGTATATTTGATCCATATATATATTACAACAAGCAGGGCATATACTTTTAGAAAAATATATATTCAAGAACCAAAAGCATAATCTGAATAATGGATTAAAAATATATTTAAGATCAAAGGAAAATTTACCAACTGCGAAAACATTTCCAATAGATTTGCTAAATGAATAAATTACTACTCCATAAAATAATAGGATTGATCTTTAAATGTATAACTTTTTCAAAAAAAAAAAAAATCTATTGAAATTATCGTGTTTGCCTACATTAAATGCAAAACCAGAAAATATCTTTGGGTTAAAAAAATGATAAAATATTAATTTAATTTTTTTTTTTTATACCATTCACACTAGTATTTGATCTTATGGATCATTTTCTGGACCTTGCTAATACTATTTACTTGCCATAAATTTCTAACGTCCATGATCAAACAGTAGATCTGTTCATAATGTTAGGATTTTCTTTTTTCTTACATATTGATGTATCATGTAAAAGTCGATTTCGTTGCACATAAAATAGGACATGGTACGTAGAACAGGCCATAGAATGAACACGCTATAATAAAACAATGGTTACGATGCAAGTTTAGATTATAACTAAACAGATATCATAAATTAGAAAGAAAAAAAAAAATTAGTTCGGACCATTTGCGAACGGGTTAGATCCCATGCCTATAAGGGAGTTTTTGAAGAAAAGATCAGCATCGCTTTGGATTGTTCCCAGAGGGACCATGAACTAGGTTAATTTTGAAAAATCAAAGAGACTTCATCCAGGTATATGCCCTTTATCACAATCTTAACCATTAATTTTCTCATTAATGGTTATAGTCTTGCACTCTACAGAGTAGAGTGCACCACTCAATTTAGAGGATTTAGATTCTTTAATTTCCACATAATTTTTGTAAATTTTAACACTAGTTATAGATACCAGGCGGGTAGGGAGATATGTATGTTCAAAGTGATGCCTTGGGACTTGTAGAATTGTACTTCTTTGTTTCTAGCCTTATCTGTTTTCTTTTGCAATTTATATTCCCATATGAAATGTGTTATTAACTTCATTTGTAGCCTATAAATACCATATATCAAGTTATCTCTTTCTCTCTTTTGTCTAAACTTTATGAGATGGTGTGTTTCAGCATTCTCTTGATTTCTTCCCATCCCCATCCACCCTCTTCACATGCGGTCATGAGTATTCGGTATATTTTCTCCTCTTGATCTCTTTCGAGGATTTGGTCAACCTACTTGGAAGCAACTTGACAAGCTTCTTCGAAATCTCCTTCAACTGGCCTTTAATTGCCATATAAAAGGGAAATTGAAACAACCCAAACACCGCAACAGGATAGAACGCAGCACTATATATCAAAGTTGAAGTCCACTTGTTCTTCTCCAAATTGATGGTGACCAAAATGGTTGCACTGAATGCTAGCATTGTGGTTGTCAATGAGAAGAACAGCAAAGTGAATTCCAGTTTCAATTTTCGTGGGAGGGACTTGTAGAATTCTTGTATCTCAAACGGAGATGTGAGGAAGGAAAGGAAAATCACCACTGAGGCCAGTGAGCTTGCAAGGAATATTGGTAGTGAAAAAGAGGAACACAGGAGAGCCAAGAAATATTGGTACAAATTAATTTTAATTTTTCCAAAAGTGTTTTACAATCACACTTCTTCCAAGCCTCTCAAGATAAACCATCAAATGTAATTATTTTATTATGATTATATTTGCAACATAATACACTTTACTAGAAACAATATGGTTTGTAAAGGATGTAAACATAAAATTCAAAAGCAGCAATCGCAAATACAACTGGTTTCCTTTTGGGAACACAAAGTACCAAGCGCTTTTCTAGTCTTTGATCACTTGTTAACAATTGACGCTACACTGGCACCTAAATGAGCCGTCACAGAATCCCCCTAATGGATATTTCTCCTCATTCCTGCACTTCAAATTGCACTTTTCATTGCTAGCGTCATAAATACATAGTCCTTTCCATAATCCACTGGGCTTTGAGCAAGATTCTCCTGCATATAGAAAGATTAAAAATAGATGATAATGGTTGATGATTATGATTCTTAACCAATATAAATTAGAGTGAGAGAGAGAGTCTAACCCATAATGGAGGGAAGAAGCAGGGCAAGGAAGAGAATGGAAACAATAAAGGTGGAAGACTTACGAACAGAAGTCACCATATTTGCTAGAAACTAAATGACCTTATTAGTGCTCAAGGGAAAGGTTGTTGGGGTATATATAGCTAAAGCAAGGCATATTGAGGGTAATATGCTTCTTTGGATACCTGAACAGCTGTAGACATTGGAATTTAAAAAGTTATGTGCTTGGAGTTGTGGATCTTCCAAGTACGGCCATACACTTGTCTTTGGCTCTTGTCTTGTTCTTTTCTTTGTAGGCATTGGAATATTCAATTAGGTTAACAATAGATATAAATATAGGTGTAAGGAGATGTTTCACCCGGTGGGTTTCACTATAAATATTGATTTTCCAAAAATAAAATGCATAAAAAATATTTATTCTCAGGAAAAAATCATTTGAAATCCTCTTCTACAAAACAAATGATAAAAAAACATGCGTGAAAACTGTTAGATATAAATTTATTTATAGGCCTTCACCTATCAGCTTAAGTTTTTAGGTTGAATTAGTTTTTGACATGGTATCAGAGCCTCTTTGACCAAATGGTCAGAAGATCGAATCCTTCTGCAAACATGATTAGTTGAGCTCCAAGGAAATATGATCTATGAGAAAAATATATCGGAGGTGCATGTTTTGAGCATCATTCCTAATCACCAACTAATGACATTATACTTAATTAAAACTCCATATAGCTATAAAAATATATCCCTTGTAAATGTTGGAATTAGACTATAATAAGTCAATAAATGTCCTTAATTTTTATGTATTATATAGAATAGAGAAGTGCTGACAATTATACCCGACGACTAACCAATTTCTTCTTGCATCTTAATCTTGGTTATATTTTTCATTTAAGCTGATGGTTGGGTAATATATAAAGGTAAATCCATACCTCAAATATGGTATTATTTTGTTGTACCAAAATGGTAAAAAAATTCGTTACTGATTTATCTTTTGCCTGAGTTACTGATTATTGGGGTTCATTATTAAAAAATAAAAATTAATCAGTTATTAAGATGAGTAAATTTGGCAATGTAGAAGTAAACTAGTGTTCTAATGGTGTCCAACAGCATAATATCGACACAAAAGAACAAGGAGTAGAGAAGGACACCTGCCGAATGTGTAAGATTCGGAGAAAAGCAGGTAAAGCCATTTTTGCAATTCTCCACCTTGTCCAAGTACTCCTAGTTTCAAACGCCTCATTTTTAGTTATTATCCTGAACCATTGTCTCTTTCATTATATGCCTAACTGTTTGCCTTTCGCTCCATGTAAATCCTATTTCTCTTTGTAAGGTGTCCACATCACTTTACGCCCTCTGCCTTGTTCTTCTCCTGTAGACGCAAATATTATGAAATGAATTCTTTTTTTATGGTTGATAATGAGAAATGCTAATTGCACTCTTTTAACACTCACACTATCTTATGTCTCAAAACTCACCAACTTAAACTTTTTGGTTAAGTTGGTGCTTAACTAAGTATATTATGCCACAAGCTCGCCTAGGCCCATGACACAATATCTCCCCAACATACCGGGCCTGTTATTGTAATCACAATGTGGACCCTATGTAATTTCTTGATTTTCATTCACTTCTCTAAATTAAATACTACAAATCGTTATCAATCTAAACAATTGATTTATTGCGTTATAATGTTTTATATAAAATTACATTTAATGTAATATATCCTACCTTTAAATGATTGATTAGTTTTAATAACATTTCATATTTATATTTATTTAAAAGTAAAAAAAAATTAGTTTAGAATTTACTTTCTAATGATAGATTTACTTATTTATTTATTTTTGTTACAAAGGAGTGCATGCAAAGTTCAGGAAAATGACCAACAAGTGTGTAGATCATCTAGTAAGGGGGTGTTCTAACTTAATTAGGAGTCTTGGGTTCGAGCCATTGGGTATGCAGTTGCGTCTGTTGGGAGAGCTTTGCCTACCTTATGGTCCTTCCCGGCTCGAAACTAGATTAGTCAGGCGAAGTTCGGACACCGGTGGGAAACCAAAAAAAAGTTCAGGAGAATGATTGATTATTTTGATCACATGAAAATCAATATTACTATAAAAGATTATATAGATTTTATACACATAAACTAAAATCTCCTAAAACAGTTCAGAATATAGGTTTTGTAGATACGCAATATTTCGGCCCATAAGATTTTAAGCTCATTATCAGCGAAGCCCATTACCATCAAAGTCCATATCTAAAACCATTCCCTTAACCCTTTAAACCTCGAGGTCTCCCTATAAATAGCAGGGACGACAGGTAAAGAAGAGGCTCTCTTTTTTCTTAAGATTTAAGATTATTAACATTTTTATCTAGTATCTCGACTATTACTGACTTAAGCGTCGGAGCTCGGGCATAAACACCCGACCTTTGCTATACACTTTTGCAGGTAACCTGATCTTACCAAGTCCCTTCATCATACCAAATCAGGCATCGTCATTTGGCGCCGTCTGTGGGAATTAGTTTCTCTCTATTCCCAAGAAACAAGTTCATTGTACAATCCTGTTTGTATAACATGGACCCGTTTTCTAAGCCTAGAAACCCTCACACCGCCTCGGAAACCACTCCTTCACCCACGAGACCCCCATTTCAGCTCGGCACTACCCGAAGACAACCACCCTCACCTCCTCGCCAAACCTCTCATANTCATTATCAGCGAAACCCATTACCATCAAAGTCCATATCTAAAACCATTCCCTTAACCCTTTAAACCTCGAGATCTCCCTATAAATAGCAGGGACGACAGGTAAAGAAGAGGCTCTCTTTTTTCTTAAGATTTAAGATTATTAACACTTTTATCTAGTATCTCGACTATTACTGACTTAAGCGTCGGAGCTCGGGCATAAACACCCGACCTTTGCTATACACCTTTGCAGGTAACCTGATCTTACCAAGTCCCTTCATCATACCAAATCAGGCATCGTCATTTGGCGCCGTCTGTGGGAATTAGTTTCTCTCTATTCCCAAGAAACAAGTTCATTGTACAATCCTGTTTGTATAACATGGACCCGTTTTCTAAGCCTAGAAACCCTCACACCGCCTCGGAAACCACTCCTTCACCCACGAGACCCCCATTTCAGCTCGGCACTACCCGAAGACAACCACCCTCACCTCCTCGCCAAACCTCTCATAGCCTAGAACCTCCCCGCAAAAACCCAAATCAAGTAAACTCGGAAAATGTCACTCTCTCTTTTCTACTCCAAGAAATCCAAACTCTCAAACAAGAATGGATGGCAGACAAAGCAGAGATAGCGGAGTTAAAGCAGCGCGTTCAGAAAACTGACTCTTTAGTCGACACACCAGTCCGAGGAGACTCTCTCCCTCCCCGTTTTCCCCTCCAAGAAACTCCTCAGAGCAAACACCAGAAGAGTCAACCGGCATAAAAAGTCGAAGAAAGTCAATCTTCCTTTCACTCTCTCTACCGAGGAACACCTCCGCAAACATCCGGTCAGAGTCAACCATCACAAGCTCTGTAGAGAAAGAGACGAGCTGCTAAACATCCTTTCACAAAGGAAATTATGGCTTTTCCCTTGCCCCCGAACTTCAAACAACCCCACCTAGACTCCTACGACGGTTCCACGGATCCTAGGGAGCATCTGGAAAATTATAACTCGGTCATGCTTCTGGCAGGATCAGCAGAAGAAATCATGTGTCGGGCCTTCCCTACCACCTTGCGTCGAGCTGCCCTCCAATGGTTTTCCAGCCTTCCACCACGTAGCATCTCAACTTTTGATTAGCTCGCCGAGCTCCTCCAGGCTCGTTTCTCCACCAGCATAACTCATCAACGATCCTCTGCCATTCTGGCCACCTTGAAGCAAGGAGAGACAGAGTCCTTAAAAGATTACATGGACAGATACAACAAGCTCTCCCTACAAGTCCGCGACCTCACCGAGGCGGTGGCTATGCATGCCATCCAAGCAGGCCTCCGACCTGGGCGCCTACTCGAATATCTCACCCTTGACCCACCAGCAAGCCTATCTGACCTTCTGCTGAAGGTAGCCAAACACATCAACCTCGAACAAATACTAGGCCAGAATGAAATAAACAAATCTCCTCGGGACAAAAAAGCCTAGGAAGACAAGAAACCCAAAAGAGAAAGATCCCCCACCCGACCTCGGTTCGATAGCTACACACTTTTGAATCAAAGTCGGGCCCGTGTTCTAGAGGAAATATGTCACACCAAGTTAGCTCAGCTCCCACCTCCTAAAAAGACGGTAGGAGCCGAGAAAGACAAATACTGTGCCTTTCATCGGGGACGAGGACACGACACCAACGACTGCCGACATCTGCAAAATGTCATAGAAGACCTCATTAAAAAAGGTTATCTGCAAAAATACCATGCCGAGATTCCCGTTTCCAACCAAAGATCCCACAGGGAGTATCGACCAAGGAACCAATCCCCTGCCCGAAACCGCCTGACTCTCCCAGATCTGAATCCACAGGGCGACAGAGCACAGGGCAAGTTCCCTCCGAACCCTTAAGAAAACCCAAGGCAAAATACTGCCGAGATCATCCATACCATTGCAGGCGGCTTCGCTGGCGGAGGATACTCAAGGTCTTCTCGGAAAAGATACGAACGAGCTACCCACAAGCACAAAAATAAAATCTTCCACACCACTCTTGCCAAGAGAACCAAATCGCAGCCAACCATTTCCTTTTCCAACGCTGACTTTAGGATCATTGACCCAGAGCACGACGATCTCATAGTTATATCTTGCCTGATAGCCAACTATGAAGTCCGAAAAATCCTGATTGATCAAGGAAGCTCGGCCGATATTCTCTTCTATCGCACCTATCTTCAACTCGGCCTTCCTACCTCGAATCTCAGCAACTACCCAGGAACTCTAGTCAGCTTCTCGGGAAACCAAGTTGGCGTCAAAGACACTATAACTCTAAGGGCCACTCTCGGCGATTTCCCCAACTCCACCAATGCCGACATCCGCTTCTTGGTCGTCGACTGCCCCTCTGCTTATAATGCCATTTTGGGACGACCTTCCCTCAACAGCATCGATGCAATTGTCTCAACCAAGTACCTTTTGCTCAAATTCCCCACTATTTCGGGCGACGTCAGTCAAGCACGGGGCGACCAGCTTCTCGGCAGAACCTGCTACAACATCAGCCTATCCATCGATTACTCCAAAAGGTCGAAAGACACCAGCAACACCAACTCCTCGATTCCCCTCGATGAGCTCGATAACCGAACGACAAGTCAAGGATCTCGACCAGAGCCAAAAGGCGACCTGATCCCAATACAAGTGGGCCAACGACCCGATCAGACGGTAAAAGTGGGATCCGGCCTTCCTCCGCCTATCGTGAAGAAATTGACCGACCTCTTGGTTGCCAACGCCGATCTATTCGCATGGACAGCGGCTGACATGCCAGGAATAAATCCCGATTTCATCTGTCATAAACTCGCTGTTAATGCAGGGGCCAAACCCGTCCGACAAAAGAAGCAGGTAGTAGGACCAGAACGGCAAGTAGCAATCCAAGAAGAAGTCGCCAAACTTTTAGACGCCGGGTTCATTCGGGAGGTACCCTACACGACCTAGTTAGCCAATGTCGTCATGGTCAAGAAAGCCAACGGAAAATGGAGAATATGCGTGGACTACTCCGACCTCAACAAATCATGTCCAAAAGACCCATATCCCCTTCCAAGCATCGACAAACTTGTCGATGAAGCATCCGATTACAAACTTTTGAGCTTTATGGATGCTTATTCGGGATACAATCAAATTTGCATGCACCCTGACGATGAGGATAAGACAGCGTTCATCACCGAGAAGGCCACCTATTGCTACTGAGTCATGCCTTTTGGGTTAAAAAACGCAGGGGCCACCTATCAAAGACTGATGGACAGACTTTTTAAAGCACAGATCGGGCGGAACGTCGAAGTGTATGTAGACGACTTACTCGTCAAATCACACTCGGAGGTGAACCACTTAACGGACCTGGAAGAAACGTTCACCGAGCTTCGCAAACACGCCATGCTCTTAAACCCTTCCAAATGCACATTCGGGGTAGAGGTTGGCAAGTTTCTCGGGTTCATGTTAACATACAGAGGCATTGAGGCCAACCCAGACAAGTGCACTGCAATCATCCAGATGAAACCCCCAAAGAGGGTGAGAGAGGTCCAACGATTAACCGGCAAAATCGCAGCCCTCTCCCAATTCATGTCAAAATCTGCCGACAAAGCTCTCCCCTTTTTCCAAGCACTCAAAAAGGTCAAAAACTTCGAATGGACAACAGATAGCCAGCGAGCCTTTGACGAGCTCAAACAATACCTCGCCTCACTACCCATACTCACCAAGCCCAAACCAGCCGATATACTTTACCTATACTTTGCGTTTAGTAACCATGCTGTCAGCTCTACCCTCGTCCGAGAAGAAAACAGAAGCCAATTTCCCATCTACTTCACCAGTCATACCCTTCAGGGGTCCGAGCTCAACTACCACAAAATAAAAAAACTTGCCTATGCTCTCCTTCTCTCGGCGTGCCGTCTTAGCCCATACTTTCAAAATCATCAAATTACCGTCCGTACCAATCAGCAAATACGGCAGGTCCTTCAAAAACCCAACCTTGTGGGCCGTATGCTCGAGTGGTCCATCGAACTCTCCGAGCACACGATCACTTACGAGCCCAGAGGTGCAATAAAGGCCCAAGCTCTAGCCGATTTTGTTGCGGAGTTCACTCCCACTGAACCATCCAACCATGATCAGCCCCACACCTGGCGATTATCGGTTGACAGTTCCTCAAACCTTAAAGGCGGAGGAGCAGGGATAATCGTGGAAGGACTAGAGGGCATAACAATAGAGCAATCTTTGCGTTTTGAGTTTCCGACCTCCAATAATTAGGCCGAATATGAAGCTCTTATCGCCGGTCTCAAGCTGGCTCTAGAGTTTGGATCCGAAAATCTTTTAGTATCTAGCGACTCTCAATTAGTAACTAGCCAGGTTAAGGGGGAATATCAAGCCAAGGATCCCTAGATGATGAAATATCTCAAAAAAGTTCAAAGCTTAACCTCCCAATTGAAAAACTTTGAAATCCTCCACATCCAGAGAAGCGAGAATTGTCGTGCCGACCTCTTCTCCAAATTGGCTAGTAGCAAGAAACCAAGAAATAACCAAACGGTCATACAAGAAACACTCCATCAACCAAGTATAGAACAAGACGGAGTGCTAAATGTCGAGGAAGAGGCCCCAACATGGATTACCCCTATCAAAAGTTACCTCGAAACCGGAAACCTCTCAAAGGAGAAAACGGAAGCAAGAAAGCTCCGATGTATAGCAACTAACTACTACCTTGAAAGAGGCGTGCTTTATAAGCGCGGCTACTATACCCTGCTTTTGAAATGCCTTACCCCGGACCAATCTGCTTACGTCTTACAGGAGATCCATGAAGGAATATGTGGCCACCACATCGGGGCTCGTTCTTTAGCAGCTAGTATCCTCAGAACCGGGTACTATTGGCCAACCTTGAGGACTGACGTGACCAAGTTTGTACAAAGATGCGACAAGTGACAAAAATTCGCACACATCTACCTTGCACCGCCTACCGACCTTCACGTCGCGGTCGAACCATGGCCCTTCAGCCGATGGGAATTGGACCTCCTCAGACCTTTCCCATTGGCCCTTGGGCAGAAAAAATTCCTCATTGTCGCTATTGATTATTTTTCTAAATGGGTTGAAGCCGAGCCTTTAGCCATAATCACGGCTAAAAATGCTAAAAAGTTTGTTCAAACTTTCATTGTTTGCAGGTTCGGCATCCCCCATACAATAACCACGGACAACGAGACCCAGTTCTCAGACTCAGGGTTCCGGGCATTTTGTGTCGACCTACACATAAGGGTACACTTCACCTCGGTTGAACATCCTCAATCTAACGGCCAAGTAAAGGCGGCAAATCGCATATTACTAGATGGCATCAAAAAAAGATTAGACCAAACCAAATCCAAGTGGGTTGAAGAGCTGCCATAGGCCTTTTGGTCTTACCAAACTACTTCCCAAACCTCTACGGGCATGTCCCCATACAAGCTAACCTATGGGACCGAAGCTATGATTTCAGTAGAGATCGGAGAACCAACCCGCATACAAGAACTTTTCCAACCTGATCAAAATCCAAAACAATTACAAGTGAACCTCGACCTACTTGACGAAGAAAGAGATAAAGCTCGGATCCGAGCAATGGCATATAAACAGAAACTCGCCCGTTACCACAACCTCAAGCTCAGATTAAGACATTTTCAACAAGGCGATCTTGTGCTCCGCAAAGCGACCATCACAAGAAAGCACCTGAATGAGGGAAAGCTGGCACCAAATTAGGAAGGCCCTTACCGAATCCACGAGGTACTCGGGAAAGGGGCATACAAGCTAACAACCATGGAAGAAGATAACATCCCCAGAACTTGGAATGTATTAAACCTTCGCCAATATATACAATGAAGTTTTCTGCATCTACTCAAACTACAAGGGCCAATGCCCTTAAAAGGACCAATGTCCTTAAAAACGCTCTACCCGAGCTCAAACTACAAGGGTCAATGTCCTTAAAAATGCTCTACCCGAGCTCAAACTACAAGGGTCAATGCCCTTAAAAGGACCAATGTCCTTAAAAACGCTCCATCCGAGCTCAAAATTACAAAGGCCAATTCCCTTAGATGAGTCCTTAAAAAATGCCCTAAACGAGCTCAAACTGCGAGGCCCAAGCAATGGATAAAACTTTCCAAGTTTGTCAAAAAGTCGGGTATGATTCAAAAACAACTCAGTATCAAATCGCGACCCCAGCCCTCATCTTTAAAATTAACCCCTTCAAAGATTAGCTCGATATTTTTGTTCATAGCCAAAATCATGTTAGTCAAACCCCGACTTATCTTACCTCATAATATTCTTTACAAATTCTTTCAGTTTGTCCTTACCCCAAGTTTCTTAATTCAAAAAGGTATTATTGTTTATCCAATTCTAGCTCTCATCCGAGCTATAACACACCCGTTCGATCATCTATCATAAAATATGGAAACCAAAATTGCAATGATAAGAGGAGCCAGCAGAATAAGAAACTCCGTTTTATATTATTTGAAATCATCCTTACAAAAAAACAAAAATACAAGAAACATAAATACAAATACAAAATCCTAACTCCCTATAGTTTCTCCTGCTCTCGAAGAACATTTTCATTCTCCGAAGCCGAGTTCACATCTTCACCGGAGTCAGGATCAACTCGGAGCTCGGGATCATCCTCGTCTCCTTCCTCAGCATCGTCTACCAGCTGGCCATCCTTTACCCTCTTCCAAGGATCTAAGCGCTCGGCATCAATGTCGGGGACCTGCAACCAAGCCTGCTCTAAACATAGCTTAAACCCCTTCTCATGGGCCTCCGCATAGTTCATCATTATCTTCTGCTCGGCCCGATCCCTCAACCTTGACTTTGACTGTCGAACTCAGTCAAGCCTTCGAGCCATTTGGCACCGAACTTTGCTCTCCCGGATCTCAGCTGCCCGGCCTAGTTCCTGGTTTATCTTCCTTTCTTCTTTCACTTGGGTAAGTTCTGCCAGCATAGTATCAAGCCTCGTTTGGACGTCCCCCAGCTCCCTTTGCGCTCGGCCCAAAGCCTCCTGGCAGGACTCCACTATTGCTCGGGTCACCTCGTCCTCTTCTTGGAACTTTTGCATTTCTAGCTCGGACGCGACGACCCTCTCGTTGAGCTCCTGGCCAATCACGGCAGCCCGTCCCAGGATGTCACGGAGATGTTTACTCAGCAGCAATGTTTTGGCCTCCGCAACCTTCGTCCGATCCGTGGGCAAAGCCAACGACTTGAGCGGATCTCCCGCTGGGTATTGAACATTCCAGAACCAGACACTGGAATGTTCTCGTTTCTTTCCAACGGGGGCAGCTAACAGCTCGAAATGTTTTACCTCTGAATCAAGGTCAAACATTCGGCTGGCAGAGGGGCTTACTTGGTCTTTATCCGTCTTTGCCACCACCCGTTGCTTCTTATTGCTGGCTCTCTGCTTGCCCTTGGTAGCAGCAGGGCTCCCCTCACCCCGAGCTGGCGGTAGCACTGGTACCTCTTCCGCCCTCACCACCGTCACCGGCTCAGCAGGGATAGCCTTTGGTGGAGCTGCCGACCTCTGAGTTTTAGCTTTCGCCAACTTCGCTAGGTTCACCATTTGCTCTGTCGAAAGCTTTCCCTCTACAAACACGTAAAGAAACTGATTAGCACATCAGGAAACACACACACAAAATCAGACAATGAATACCGACCAATTAGATCTTTGGCCTTGAGGGTAACCATTTGGGCATTTTCAACGATCAGTTGGGAAATCGTCTTTATTATCTGCCGATCTTCCCGTGTATACTCGTCTATAGCCCGAGCTGGCACCTTATAAATGTCCCAACTCTAGTGCAAAGGAAACCGAGGCCTCAAATCCTCCTTCAAGAAAAATGTCATGGACGGCGCAGGACCTGCTTTCCAGGTCGGAATCGTGACGCGAAAGAATCGGTCTTTCCAACCCTTGGCCGATTCTTCCACTAATTTCAGCAATCCTAACCCACGCCGACCAGCTATATATACAAACTCCTGGTTGGTATCCTTCACATCCTTTAAGGTGAAAAAAAAAAATACCTTTACTATACTCTCTATTGATAACAGATCGCACATTTTCTGAAATGCTCGGAGGAAACAGCAACTGTTTACATGGAGTTGAGACGGAGCGGCGTTAACCTTTCTAAAAAACTCCATCTCAAACTCGGAGAGAGGCAACTCCGCTCCGGCCCTCTCCATATAAGCCGCACTAAAATATAAAAAATCATTTTTCGGACAGTTTTCACATACAGGCTCATCTTTCGGACACGATTTAACATCGTAACTGCTACGACTCCAATCAATTTCGTGGTTATAATATTTGAACTCCTTTACAAACTTCATACGAAGCACAGAAAATGTGTTTTTGACCCTCTCATGAACAAATGAAGGAATGGAGGGCCGAACAAAAGAAATATCTAAGCTACTCTCACTAGAACTAGCCTTCTCCGACCTACATTGTTCCCTACCAACACTCGGTTCCCTGTCACTCACCACTTCCTCGTTGGCGTCTACCCTCTCATCAGATAAAATCATTTCAATACTTTCCAGATAGTCCATGGGGTCATCACTATTCACGGAAGAGCAACTCTCCATCTTACCACCACAAAATAACTAAGAAGAAAGATGACCTACGACCCTAAGAGCGAGAAGAGGTAAAAATTACCTTTGGAAAAAGGAGTAATCCGAGCTGAAATCCTACAAATAGAGATTCCTTACTTCACACCGACCTAAGCACCAATTTCAGAAAATTTATCAAAAGAGTAAAAGGAAGTTTCACCAATCCCTATTTATAGGACCAAACAAAATGAATCCAACAGTCCAAGGACTCCTAATCCGAAGGTGGCGGGAGAGCCGTATTCTAGCTTGGGAAGGCCGAATGTCGCATCCGAAATGGCTTTGGCACCTAAAGCAGCCCAAACGACAGCCGCAGCCATGATGGTCATTAATATATCGCCCCTAGTAAAAGCCATGCAACATTAATGTCCAAAGCACTAGATGATCATCATGGCGCCTGGCGCGATTATCGAAATTTCAAAATTTTACGTCTGCTAGTCTCCCCCATATCCCCATCTCGGAAACAAATACCGCTTGCATATCCGTAGGTCAGTCTCGGCAAAACCGAAGCTCGAGCTTCAAGGAGGGGCAAGTGTAGATACCTAATATTTCGGCCCATAAGATTTTAAGCCCATTATCAGCGAAGCCCATTACCATCAAAGTCCATATCAGAAACCATTCCCTTGACCCTTTAAACCTCGAGATCTCCCTATAAATAGCAGGGACGACAGGTAAAGAAGAGGCTCTCTTTTTTCTTAAGATTTAAGATTATTAACACTTTTATCTGGTATCTCGACTATTACTGACTTAAGCGTTAGAGCTCGGGCATAAACACCCGACCTTTGCTATACACCTTTGCAGGTACCCTGATCTTACCAAGTCCCTTCATCATACCAAATCAGTCATCGTCAGGTTTAAATCCTCATTTCTCAACTAGAAGATCTAGCTTATTTATCTAGTGTGGAAAAAATGACTTCCAGTTGTTAACAGTCAGTGGAAGTATCATGCCATTCCTTGCTGTGTTGATTGCATTATATCAACGTTGAAACAAGGCTCTCACTATTTTCTACTAGGATTTCCACATTCAATTGTACCTCAGCTTGCATTAAAATAAAAGGAAACAAATAAATTGATACTGGATCTATATATTGTGGTGAGTGCTTCTATCTACACATTATTATTTTTTTGCCGTCATTTGATTTGGTTTGTAATGTACAATATGCTTTTGAAATGTAAGTAAATTTCAACTATTTGATTAGATACTTATGAATGATTTATCTAAAATTTGGCTAGCATTACTACATTATAATATTGCATTATCCAATGGCTAGATTGAAAAAATTGATCATATAGAAGAAGTTATTCAATGATGTAAGTTTTTAAGTCTTATATCTGATGTAAGCAAATGCCCACTCATATATATGGGACAGAGCACTATAATATTCAGCATTTTCTGAGACGGCACTTTCTATCTTATTAATTGCCCAAAATCATAGCAGTTTGTGAAAGAAAGATGATACTGCTTGATGCTAATGATTCTCAATCAATATGGAACAAAAAGCGATCAGAGAGAGAGAGACTAACCAATCATTGATGGAAGGAGGAGGGCAAGGCAAAGAAAGATTATAATGCAGGTGGAAGATTTACAGACAGAACTTGCCATGTTTGCTAGAAATAAAGGCTCTTACTGGTGCACAATTAAAAAGTTTGGTTGGCTATATATAGTGAGAGGAAGGCATATTGAGGGTAACAACGTTGCTTTGGATACCTGAACAGCTAGTTAAAAATTGTTTTCTACTTAGTGTAAAGGATCTTCCAAGTACGGCAATGTAGTTCTTTCTGGTTCTTGTCGTGTTCCTTTCCTTTCTATGCTACCCTTGTGGTGCTGTTAGGCAGCAGGCAAAGTGAAATACCCAAAGGAATGTTAAACATTTAGCAGAGGTGTATGATGGAGGTTGATCAGAGTATATGTAGGCCACGTCAGTATTATGACAGCAAGCAAGGTCAAAGAGTCAAAGTTAGTTAGGATTAATTTTGTTAATCAGTTATACGTAACTTCTAGAAAAGGCTGAGCCGTAAATAAAGCTCAAGTCTATCTGTATATAATGTATTGCTAGCCTGTAATTACATATTTAAGAAATCATTGTTCAGAATCTAGAATTTAGATCTGAAGCTCTTGCTCTTCGTTTTCTCTTCTTCTTCAGTTCTTTTCAGTTTCTGCATAATTGCATTCTGCAGTATCACTGCTGCATATCTTGCATGGTGATCCCTTCGTGATTGATCCTCTGGCCTTGATCGTTTATCAAGTGTTCTTTCTACTGCTGCAACTTCTTACAAGGAATATGGGCCCCGAAAAATTGGGCGTACTAGTATTTTATACATTACATACTTCTAAGTGTTAATCATCTCTATTTCATATGATATGTATGTATTGTAAGGTTGTTTTATTTTCCTGTTGTATTATAATTAACACTTGGTCTTGGACCCCCGAAAATATTTTCTGGTATACTTTCAAAGTTCTGAGTTTTTTTTTTTTTTTTAACAATTGCAAANTTTTTTTTTTCAACAATTGCAAACATACACCTTGTTTACGTCAACACATACATATTACCAGATGAAAATTTAACTACATCCATTTAAATTTGTTTTCTTACAGTTCTGATTTTTACACTTCTTACAAGTGTACAGACATAATTTCTCTATTATTTTTTTTTGTTTTAAAAATAAGTGCCTTCTATTTTCTGGAAATGGCACTTCCCTTAGCGTTAAGAAGTTCAAGATACGTGCTAAGCTCAGCACATGCATCTCCTTACAAAATACAACTATTATAATTGCTAATATTTTCTTCCTCGCTTCTACCGGCCAGCATACTTATAATTAAAAGATATTACTGTGGCAGTGGCAGCAATGATAGCAACAACAGATTTATTATTGTAATCACAATGTGCACCCTACTTGATTTCCTAAGTTTCATTTCTCTAAACTAAATCATATAAACCTTAACAATTGATTTCGTGCTTCATATAAAATTACATTTGATTTTGTAAATGTTGTTTTAATAGAAACACTGATAAGTTCTTAACAGGCGCTGCAATTATTCTGCCAAGTTTCACTAGTTAACAGTCAGTGGCAGTATCGTGTCATTCCATGACAGGCGCTGCATCATCCCTCTCCTTTCTCTTTTGATTGCATTTATCAATGTTGAAACAAGACTCTGACTATGGTTCCCTATGATTTCCACAAATTGCTTCCACAATTTGTACCTCAGCATTCATTAAAATAATAACAGGAAACAAGATGATGCTGACTACAAAATATATGATGCGTCCATCCTTTTATCTACATATGTGTTTTCTTTACACATATCTCACACTAACCACTCTGCTCTATCTGAATTGATCCGGATGCACAAGAAAAAGTCCACCAAAAAATAGATCTGAGGGCTTAAGCTTAATAAGTGTGAGGTACTCTGCAATTTTATTGTGCACTTTGGTGACATCTGGTATGTGATTTCCATTACACAGGTACGTGATGCGGAATTGTTGGATTCCCATATTTGGTACAAAAACATATATGCCAGAAATTTATCATACCCGAAAGGGATTTAAATAAAAGTCTGCAATTGAAATTGCTTCCACAATATTGCGGTTGTGCTGTCCTCATTAACCGTAATTTTCTGCAATTGGAGCCTGCTTTTAGGGTATTTTCCCACAATTCCCAGAACACAATCGCAATTTTAATTCATAATACCCTGTAATGGATTTCCGGCCACCACATCCCCCACCCTCCAAAAAAAAAGTTTCTCACCTAAAATCATACCAAACTAGTTAGGAAACAACTACGGAACACGGNTGATCCGGATGCACAAGAAAAATTCCACCAAAAAATAGATCTGAGGGCTTAAGCTTAATAAGTGTGAGGTACTCTGCAATTTTATTGTGCATTTGGTGACATCTGGTATGTGATTTCCATTACACAGGTACGTGATGCGGAATTGTTGGATTCCCATATTTGGTACAAAAACATATATGCCAGAAATTTATCATACCCGAAAGGGATTTAAATAAAAGTCTGCAATTGAAATTGCTTCCACAATATTGCGGTTGTGCTGTCCTCATTAACCGCAATTTTCTGCAATTGGAGCCTGCTTTTAGGGTATTTTCCCACAATTCCCAGAACACAATCGCAATTTTAATTCATAATACCCTGTAATGGATTTCCGGCCACCACATCCCCCACCCTCCAAAAAAAAAGTTTCTCACCTAAAATCATACCAAACTAGTTAGGAAACAACTACGGAACACGGGGCCGAATTTCTAGGACTGTTGTGGAGAATATAGGTGAAAATATGGAATCCTAGAATAAAATCCTAAAACCTGAAGCAAAGAACCCATTAACATTTCTCTACAATGGTACTTAAGAAATAGAGAATACAGATATACATTAGTTATGTATATTTGTATTTTACTCCTTTTTGTAAGTTTTTGTGTGTGTATGTATGTGTATGAGTGAGAGAGAGAGAGAGAAAGATGGAAAGAGAGAGAGACAGAGAGGGAGAGTGGAAAATATCAATATCAAAAGGGTGCTTTGGAAACATTTGGAACACATTTTGGAAACTAGACAATGGAAAAATGGATGCGCATGCTGTTTTCCATACGGCTGGTTTTGATTGCTTGCTTTGGAAATTTTGAGCACTCGTTTCGTTATTACTCCCTATTATGCTGTCCAGTAGCATCACAAAACTAGTTTACAATAATTGGGAACACACTCGGAAGGGAAGGTTCAACTATTTATGTTCAAAAGCTTATTTCTATGTAACTGAGCACAATAATATTCAGTACTTTATAACAGTGCACTTCCCAACTTATCAGTGGCCCAAATCTCAGCAGTTTTTAAACACTACTTAAATACGAATTGCTGTTCTGTTAGAAAATAATATTCAGAAGTAGAAGATGAAGAACAAAACCGGCAAAATATAATAGAGAATATTCAAACAGACAGAAAAATGATATGTGCTCTAAAAATGTATAATCACACTGTTTTTAAGACAACATTTATCCAAGCATCACTCAAAACTTGTTTAGATGATTTCTTGGAAGTTGATGGAGAATATGTTGTTTATTGGCATCATATACTTTGACTATTGGTTCCTCTCATTTATAAAATAAGTCACAGCCTTTACAAAATAAACACCATTTTTCTTTGTTCAAAACATGACTCTCCAAATTGAAAAGGCATAGAATATATCCATTTCTTATGCTTTTCATTGTGAGAATTTATAGGACACGTCTATTCGTTTAAAAGAATAGACACACCTCTTCACTTTGAAGCGATAGAATTCCTCGTACTTTAAAGAGACACCACTCTTCAGGATTGTTCACACACTCGTTAACACTTGCATATTTACAAACTAATTTTAATTTTTCTTACATGTTCTACAATCACACTTCTTCTAAACCTCTCAAGATAAACGATCAAATGTGATTATTTTATTATAATTATATTTGGAACATAATACACTTTACTAGAAACAATATGGTTTGTAAAGGTTGTAAACATAAAATTCAAAAGCAGCAATCACAACTACAACTGGTTTCTTTTTGGGAACACAAAGTACCAAGCGTTTTTCTAGTCTTTCATCACTTGTTAACAATTTACCAGACACTGGCACCTAAATGAGCCGTCACAGTATCCCCCTGATGGATATTTCTCCTCATCCCTGCACTTAAAATAGCAATCTTCATTGTTAAAGTCAGTACATGGTCCTTTCCATAATCCACTGGGCTTTGAGCAAGTTTTTCCTGCATATAGAAAGATTAAAAAGAGATGATACTGGTTGATGATTATGATTCTTAATCAATATAAATTAGAGTGAGAGAGAGTCTAACCCATAATGAAGGGAAGGAGCAGAGCAAGGAAGAGAAAGGAAACAATGAAGGTGGAAGATTGACGAACAGAAATCATCATATTTGTTAAAAATTAAAGGAACTTATTGGTGCTCAAGGGAAAGGTTGTTAGGGTATATATAGCGAAGGCAAGGCATATTGAGGGTAATATGCTTCTTTGGATACCTGAACAGCTGTAGACGTTGGAATTTAAAAAGGTTATGTTCTTCGAGTTGAGGATCTTCCAAGGACGGCCATATACTTGTCTCTTGTTCTAGTCTTGTTCTTTTCTTTGTTATCGATGTGATGATCTTGGGCAGCAGGCAAAGTGAAATACCTAAGAGAGACAGCCGTTTTTCGTTCCAGAAAAATTGGATCTCTATACTAAATATGCTTATCAACATCCTCTTCCTTATGTTTAAATTTCAAATACATTTCATTCATTCTGAAATCTTACAACTAGATCTATTTATACATATTTGTGTGAACAAGAGTCAGAAGCATTGTTTAAACAATGAATTTGGATTGAAAAGGGAAAGGCACAGGAAGGCAATGATGGTGGACGTTTTACTGACAGAAATTGCTATATTTCATAGCAAAGTTCCTGATTCCTGTGTACTTAGAGATCTGGACAGGAGCAGAACGAGGCAGAGGAAGTTAACAGATATTGACATCTTAGTGAGAGACAAAGCACTTACATGGAGCACAAGACAAACAGTTAGGCATATATAGTAAGAGACAATAGTTCACGATAATAAGTAATAAAGATGCTTTTGAAAGTTGGAGTACTTAACAAGGTGGAGAATTGCAAAAATGGCTGTACTTGCTGTTTTCCTAATCTTAGTCATTCGGCTGCTTTCCTTCTCTAGTCTATGTCCTTTTGAGTCGATATCATGCTGTTGGACGGCATTAGAGCACTAGTTTACTTTTTAATAACTAATCTTTATTTTTCAATAATGAACAATAACAATCAGTAACTCCGGAAAAGGATAAACAGTTAGGCATATATAGTAAGAGACAATAGTTCACGATAATAAGTAATAAAGATGCTTTTGAAAGTTGGAGTACTTAACAAGGTGGAGAATTGCAAAAATGGCTGTACTTGCTGTTTTCCTAATCTTAGTCATTCGGCTGCTTTCCTTCTCTAGTCTATGTCCTTTTGAGTCGATATCATGCTGTTGGACGGCATTAGAGCACTAGTTTACTTTTTAATAACTAATCTTTATTTTTCAATAATGAACAATAACAATCAGTAACTCCGGAAAAGGATAAATCAGTAACCAGTACTTTTACCATTTTGCTAAAACATAATAACTGCATATGTGAGTTATGGATTTACCTTCATATATGACCAAACAATCAAATTAATTGAAAAATATACACAAGATCAAGGTGCAAGAAGAAATTTGTTTTCCGTATCGTATATTTTTTTAAGATCTTGATAATGGTACCAAAATTAAGTGTTAGTTTTCCTACCTATAATTGGTTGTGCAAAATTTGTATACAATAAACAATATATATAGTATTGTGTCTTGTAAAACTAACTGTACGAGTTTTATATTCTGAGCCTATTTCTTTCATGTTATATACATTTTCTTAAATTCACTACTCATATCCTTTTTTTGGGTAAATAAAAATGATAATCAAGACAGGTTACTAAAATACCACCAAAAGTGCCAGTGGCATACTATTAATATCTTTTTTATCTTTCTTTCTTTCTTTCTTTCTATTTGCCATGAACTGCAGATTATTTAGCTTTAACTTTTTACAAATTTTTTACTATGCACTAGTAAGGTATGAAAATATTAAACCAAACAACATTTAGTCAAGTGCTGTTGAGGTTGTCTTTGGGACTTATAAGATTTGTGTATAAATTTGGAGGTGTATCCAAAAATACCAAAAAGAGGAAGAAAATGTTCATTAAGAAATATTATTTAAAAGCTTGCAATTTAATAAAACCATATTTTCTTGCACTATGCAGTAAATTGACAACTCATGATATTCTATATGCAGAGTAAAATTCGTGTACACCAGAAATTATGTACCATAGTGAATCTATGTGTACCTACTACTGCCTCCCCCTTCCCAACTGTATTCACACAAACATGCTATATATATTGAAAAAAAAAAAAAGTGGTAGCCTTTTAAAGTTTTAAGTATTGGATTTTAATAATTGCAACCTACTAGCATTTTCTCATAAATCCCAAATACCCAGGAATAGATTTCCCGCCCTCTCCCCCAAAAAAAAAAAATTCCCACCTAAAATCCAACAAACTGTTTGGGAACCCTTCGCGGTGCTCCATTACACATTTGCATGATTGTGACGTGGGATATCTGGATTCTCATGTTTGGTAAAAGAGATAAATATATATGCCTGAAATTTATCATAAAGGTTGGTAACTGAAATTGTGCCCACAATATTGCAGTTGTGGTGTCCACAATTTTCTGCAATTGTAGCATACTATTAGCGCAATTTCCCACAATTCCCACGACACAATCGCAATTTGAATCCCTAATACCTGGGAATGGATTTCCTGTCCCCCCCTCTCCAATTCCCGCGTAAAATCCAAACAAACTAGTTGAGAACCCACCATGGTCCAAGGTACTGCATTCCTAGAAAAGAGTGCTTTGGAAACATAGAGAAGAAATTTTGGAAACTTAGACAACAGAAAAATGGGTGCGCTTACTGTTTTGCATACGGCTGGTTTTGCTTGTTTGCTTTGGAAATATGGAGTACTTATTTCTTTACTACTTTCTATTGTCTGGGAGCATCATAAAACAGTTCACAATGAGGAGTGTTTAGTACACAGATTCTTTTTAGTTTCAGTAAATCTCAGATGGAGAATGTAAGATTCTTATGTTTGTTACCAGCTTTTAAAAAAACACTTCTAGGAAAATAACTTCGCAAGAATGATTTTCTATTAACTTTTCACAAAAACATTTTTGGGTTTGAGAATTTTGAATTCTAATGAACATGAAAAAGCTTTTATAACATGAAAAGACAATTGTGTCTTTTATTACTCTCCCCCTCTCATCCTTTCAATTCTAAATTCGAAGCACGACCTCCATTCAAGAACCCAGCTTGAGAAAGGTCGATTATGCAGTTCGGAAATGAAGGCGTTGAACCCAAACCCTATATAATCCAGCCCCAATTTCTCTGTCTAGACCACTCGTTGTCATCTTGTAGTTGTGGTGGTCGGGTCTCCAGCAAAGATTCTGATTCCTGAAGCTGGCTCTGTTGGCTCTCAATGATATTTATGGTGGTTCCATTAATATCACCATTATAATTAGCAAGCAAGAGCAGACTAATCGCAACCTCATGGTCCTCTTCCGTCATGAATGTTCCTTCAATTTTGTCAGCGTCGGCCTTGTTCTGATCCTCTTGTTGCAGTCGAAAATTTGGGGGCGGATTAATCCCACACCATTCACGTTCAGGATGGCAGCGCATGTGCCCAAACAGAGCCTTCCATGACCAGAACTTCCCAGGAACGACGACGGAAAGGGGAAGGACCTGCATGTAGAGAGAGAAGAAACCCCTTCACTTTGAATAGACACATTCCTTGACTAGAAGTGACATAATTCCTCATACTTTAAAGTGACACCACTATTTAAGATTGTTCACACGTACATTCACACTTGCATATTTACAAACTAATTTTAATTTTTCCAACGTGTTCTACATTCACACTTCTTCCAAGCCTCTCTAGATAAACCTTCAAAAGTAATTATTTTATTATGATTATATTCACAACACACTCTTTTCATTCATTTCATTTAATAATTTTTCAGGACAAGTAACAAACAAAATAAAATTTGTCCTACTGGTGTTTTGGGTGAAAGCACTTTATTTATTTATTTTTATGGTCAGGTAGAAGCTACACAACATAAGACAGAAGATCCCATCCAATAATTTCGCCCACTTGCTCTGAAAATATTTAAACACAGGATTTCCATGATTGATCTTGTACTCAACTATTAGGATGTTGCCATGTGGACATTAAAAACACTTTACTAGAAACATTATGGTTTCTAAATTATGCAAACATAAAATTCAAAAGAAGCAATTGCAGCTACAACTGGTTTCCTTTTGTGAACACAAAGTACCATGTGCTTTTCTAATCTTTGATCACTTATTAAGAATCAACTATGCAAATGCACCGAAGAAACTCACAGGTTCCCCCCAGTGCACTCTCCTTCTGTCTGCACTGTTGTTCACAATGACCATTGCGAAAACATGGCCCTTTCCATATTCCACTAGTCTTTTCCCAAGTGGTTCCATTTCCGCAATACTTGAATATGCAATAACATTGCGACTTGAAACATTCTCCATCAATTGCTCCCTCCTTCTCTTGGCACTGTTGACCGCACTTATCAATGCGGCCGATACAACGCCACCCATGTTCCACTAAGTTTATGACATATTCCTTCTTCCATAATATGTAGCCCTGCATATAGAATGATTAAAAAGGGTTGATACTAGTTGATGATTATGATTCTTAAACAATATAAATTAGAGTGAGAGAGAGTCTAACCCATCATGGATGGAAGGAGCAAGGCAAGGAAGAGAAAGGAAACAATGAAGGTGGAAGATTTACGTCAGAAGTCACCATGTTTAATAGAAACTAAAGATTATTGGTGTTAGATATAAAAATATTCATAAACCTAACAGCTTAAGCTTTTGGGTTGAATCAGTTCTTGACATAGTATCAGAACCTCTTTGACCAAGCGGTCAGAAGATCGAATCTTTCTGCTCCTACTTTTTAAATTAAATTGAAATTTTTACACAAAGTTTAAGTGGGCATATGCTTTATCCATGCTACAAGCTCAAACCATTACTGGACCTTTACCTAACAGCTTAAACTTTTAGATTGAATTAATTCTTGACAATTGGTGTTCAAGGAAAAGGTTGGTGGGGTATATATAGTGAAAGCAAGGCATATTGAGCGGAATATGGTTACTTTGGATACCTGAACAGCTATAGAGATTAGAATTTAAAAGGGTTATGTGCTTGTAGTTGACGATTTTCCAAGTGCGGCTCTATACTTGTCTCTGGTTCTTGTCTTGTTCCTTTCTTGGCTATCCTTTTGGTGATCTTGGGCGACAGGAAAACTGAAATACACAAGAGAGGCACAGCCATGTTTCATTGTCAACCTCCTCGTGCTTATGTTTAAATTAAAAAGACACTTCATCCATTCTGAAATCTACAACTAGGTCTATTTATACATATTTGTGTGAACAAGAGTCAGGAGCATTGTTTAAATAATGAAGGTGGAAGGGAAAGGGAAAGGCATAGGAGGGCAACCATGGTGGAAGATTTACTAACAGAAATTACCATATTTCATAGCAAGGCTCCTCTCTGCTGATGGCGGTCATTAGCTTAAGTATTTGAGTAGTACTACTTACACACTAGATACATTTACAATACTCATATGACAATTGGCACAATCTAAACTTGATTTGATTCACTTGACTATGTTGATGTTGCGCTATAGTTTTGTTGACCGATGATTGTATGAACATGAACTAGTATAAACTTGATTAATATGTCAATAGGATTATTGGGAGGGAATAATATAATGCTATTGGACGCTAATTATGCTTAGAATGACATAATTGGCATAATCTAAACCTAATTGGATACAAGTTTTTTTTTTTTTCAAATTGTCTTAGATTTTGCCAACTTAATAAGTATGAGCTAGTATGAGTGTCAAAAGAATCCAATTAGCATTTCTCATTATCAGTCATCCCAAAAATAATTCATTCCATAATACTTACATCGAAGAAAAAGAACAAGACAGAGGAAGTTAACAGATGTGGACACCCTACTCAGGGAACTATGATTTACATGGAGCAAAAGGTAAACAGTTTGGCATATAGAAAGAGACAATGATTCAGGATAATACGTAATAAAAATGCTTTTGAAACTTGGAGTACTTGAACAAGGAAGAGAATTGCAAAAATGGCTGTACTTGCTGTTTTCTGATTCTTACACATTCGGCTGGTTTGCTTCTCTAGTCCTTGTTCATTTGTATTGATATTATGGTTGGACGGCATCAGAACACTACTTTACTTCTACATTTCCAATTTTTTTCATTTTATTAACTAATAAAGTGATGTAGTACATAAATATTTGGAATTCATGGCACAAAAGGAGCATCCAAAGTTGACAAAAAAAGTTAACCATGTCCTTTTTTGACAAAAGATCTCACTTTTTCATATGGAAATGACCTTCTGAGCAAAACGCGAACCAATTGCCTCGTGCGTCACGTGATTTTAGCCAAATTCCATTATTTCGGGGGTCAAAACAGCATTTTATCGTTTCTGGAAGAATTTTTGTAATTTTCATTATGTTTGGGCCTTTTCATAATCTTACTATTTTGTTTTAGGGTTTCCTTTATAAGTGTTTGTAAAACCTTTTGAAGCATAGGTTTTGATTGAATAATAGTTGAGATTTCTCTCAATTTTTGAATTCGGTCTTTCAGTATTCTTAGGAATCAATGAATTGTTGAATTTTGTTCTAGTTCATCACGTACATTGCATCATAAAGATGCTTTTGAAAGTTGGATTACTTGAACAAAGGTGGAAAATCGCAAAAATGGCTGCACTTGCTGTTTTCCAAATCTGACTTATACGTCTGGTTGCCAATTAAAGTGTGTTCTTTGTCAAGTAAAAATATGACATAAAAATTTTCAAGTAAGTTTAATTTCTCTAAATGCCTTTAAATGAATTTTTCAAGTCATAAATGACAACTAATTAAATCAAGGCATGTAAATAAAATAACATAGCATGGCCAATAGTAAAAGTGATATTTGTCATTTTAATATACATTAAATTAATAATGTCACTTGGTCAATAATAAATTGCCAAGTGTCAATATGCATCACTCTCGCTATTCATATATTTTTGTTTTTTTTTTACGCCTAAATTTGTCTAAACATCCCTAATTTTGTACATTTTCTTTCAAGATTCAGTGAAGAATCTCGTAAACACAAACTGCATTAAGGAAATTTTCAAAGGCTTGTTCCTCATTTAATTTTTGACAAATTAAACGAATTATGTTACAAGATAAACTTCTGTATCAAAATGTATATTTTGACATCTGGTGACCATAAATAATCACTGAAAATGAATTGTAGTGAGTTACGTGGCAGAAAAAGGAAAATGTTTCTCATACACAAGCAGACATAATTAGCTTCTAAATAACAATTTCATAACCCTAAGAATAACCAAGCACAAGAATGGGAGAATCAGAGGTTCTATTTCATTTTTGGTTTCCTATTCATTTGTTTACTCGTCTATTGGACCGCATCATTTGAAATCCTCTACAAAACAAATGATAATAAAGCTTGCGTGATCAATAGGATTATTGGGAGGGAATAATATAATGCTATTGGACGCTAGTTATGCTTAGAATGACATAATTGGCATAATCTAAACCTAATTGGATACAAGTTTTTTTTTTTTTAAATTGTCTTAGATTTTGCCAACTTAATAAGTATGAGCTAGTATGAGTGTCAAAAGAATCCAATTAGCATTTCTCATTATCAGTCATCCGAAAAATAATTCATTCCATAATACTTACATCGAAGAAAAAGAACAAGACAGAAGAAGTTAACAGATGTGGACACCCTACTTAGGGAACTATGATTTACATGGAGCTAAAGGTAAACAGTTTGGCATATAGAAAGAGACAATGATTCAGGATAATACGTAATAAAAATGCTTTTGAAACTTGGAGTACTTGAACAAGGAAGAGAATTGCAAAAATGGCTGTACTTGCTGTTTTCTGATTCTTACACATTCGGCTGGTTTGCTTCTCTAGTCCTTGTTCATTTGTATTGATATTATGGTTGGACGGCATCAGAACACTACTTTACTTCTACATTTCCAAATTTTTTCATTTTATTAACTAATAAAGTGATGTAGTACATAAATATTTGGAATTCATGGCACAAAAGAAGCATCCAAAGTTGACAAAAAAAGTTAAGCATGTCCTTTTTTGACAAAAGATCTCACTTTTTCATATGGAAATGACCTTCTGAGCAAAACGCGAGCCAATTGCCTCGTGCGTCACGTGATTTTAGCCAAATTCCATTATTTCGGGGGTCAAAACATCATTTTATTGTTTCTGGAAGAATTTTTGTAATTTTCATTATGTTTGGGCCTTTTCATAATTTTACTATTTTGTTTTAGGGTTTCCTTTATAAGTGTTTGTAAAACCTTTTGAAGCATAGTTTTTGATTGAATAATAGTTGAGATTTCTCTCAATTTTTGAATTCGGTCTTTCAGTATTCTTAGGAATCAATGAATTGTTGAATTTTGTTCTAGTTCATCACATACGTTGCATCATAAAGATGCTTTTGAAAGTTGGATTACTTGAACAAAGGGAATATTAATTACCGATAATTATCATTTATGTATTAAAAATAAATTAAGGGAAGTATGAAGGTATACACATCCAATTGAGATTTTTCTTCTATAGCCCACTAAATAGAGCACCCTTGTTCTATTTTACATAGAGTTGATTTTGGATTACTGAAGCTCAATGGTTTGCTCTCAAGCCCTAGGCCTTGAAGATTATACTCAAACATCTAAATCATTCAAACTACAAAGATCAAATCCAAGTATAAATGTCTTGAAGATCAAGACCTTCATGTCTTGGAGATCATCCTTCGAGTGCCCCCTCTTTCTTCCTGCACTGTTGATCGCAGTGATCATGGCAGAGACAAAGCCCGTTCCATGTTCCACCATGTTTGTGACAAAGTCCTTCTTCCATAATTGGTAGCCTTGCATAAGAAATATTTATTCTAGGAAAAAAATCATTTGAAATCCTCTACAAAACAAATGATAATAAAGCTTGCGTGAAAACATGATCAGTTGAGCTCCAAAGAAATGTGAGGTATCACAAATATATCGGAGCTGAATGTTTTGAACATTCCTAATCACCAATTAATGACATTATACTTAATTAAAACTCTATATAGCTATAAAAATATATCTATTGTAAATGTGGGAATTGGACTATAATAAGTCATCAAATATCCTTAATTTTTATGTACTATATAGAATAGAGAAGTGCTGACAATTATACCAGACGACTAACCAATTTCTTCTCGCATCTTAATCTTGTTATATTTTTCATTTAAGCTGATGGTTGGGTAATATATAAAGGTAAATTCATACCTCATATATGGTATTATTTTATTGTACCAAAATAGTTACAGTATTGGTTACTGATTTATCTTTTGCCTGAGTTACTGATTACTGGTGTTCATTATTAAAAAATAAAAATTAATCAGTTATTAAGATGAGTGAATTTCGCAATGTAGAAGTAAACTAGTGTTCTGATGCTGTCCAACAGCATAATATCGACACAAGAGAACAAGGACTAGAAAAGGACACCTGCCGAATGTGTAAGATTCGCAGAACAGCAGGTACACCCATTTTTGCAATGCTCCACCTTGTCCAAGTACTCCTAGTTTCAAACGGCTCTGTTTAGTTATTATCCTGAACCATTGTCTCTTTCTGTACATGCTTAACTGTTTGCCTTCAGCTCCATGTAAATCCTATTTCTCTTTCTAAGGTTTCCACATCTGACAACGCCCTCTGCCTTGTTCTTTTCCTGTAGACGTAAGTATTATGAAATGCTAATTGCACTCTTTTAACACTCACACTATCTCATACTTATTAAGCTGGCAAAACATAAGACAAAGAATAACAAAAAACTTGTATCCAATTTGGTTTAGATTGTTCCAGTTATGCCATTCTGAGCACAACTAGCATGCAGTAGCAATATATTACTCCTTCTCAATAATCCAATTTACGTATTAGTCAAGTTTGCACTAGCTCATGTTCATACAATCATCGGTCAACCAAACTATAGCGCAACGTCAAAACATTTAAGTGAATTAAATTAAGTTTAGATTGTACCAACTGCCATGAGATATTGTAAACGTGACTAGTGTACATTTTCCGGCTGTGTCCCCATGTCCAACACAATGTTGACACGGATACAGCCACAACATGTGTTTGACACGCGTACAAACGTGTCCAAATTAAAAATATATATTTTTTTCGGCTTGGACACACGGCTGACACGGCTTGAACACGGCTTGCCATTTTTTCTCAATTTTTTTAGAAAAAAAGTATGTTTTTTTTTAGGTTATCATGAAGAGGCTAACCTCTTACTTAATGAACCAGAAATGGAGGCTATGAATTTTATTGATGATGGAGATAAGAATTATCATGAAGAGGCTATTGAGACCAATCAACAAAATTAGCAGACTTTAATCTTTTTGCTTGTATGCAGTAAATATGTTAAGGAAGGGATATATTAGAATGAAGAGATGATATCCCTTGACTGCTTTTGGTTGTGAAGGGATGGATTAGAATGACTTAGTAATATCCCTTGTAATTATATTTATTTTGGAAAGGATATTAATATTTCATATAGGTAGAGTTTATGTCCTTTTTTTTGGTAAGAGAATATGATGTAAATGTTTAATCTTTTGATAAAATATGAATTTACTTATAATTCTATTTGTGTTGTTTGATTAATATATATATATGTTCCCATCACATGATCCAAGGGAGTCTAAATTGAATTATGAAGTAAATGATTTTATAATGTTGAGGTAAATTGGAGTATGATTGAAACAATTCCCAGCTATATTTGATTTATTGAAAAAAAAAATGTTTGGACCGGGACCAACGTCAATAAACCAATCATTAAACCAAACAGGGAATGATTTAGGACAATCAAGGTCAAATTGAAAAAATCATGAATGTGCTAAAGGAATGACCCAAAGGATATTATACTATGCATCAATATAATCTAAAAAATTGTATTGAGGAGGATCAAATGGATAAGAGAATTTCTTGGGCATTTCTAATGATTGTCCCCACTGGAAAGGATGGATGACTTTAAGAACATTCATTTTTGAAAATGAGAGTTTATTTGGGTCATTGCGATCGATTGTAGGAGTAAATTTAATAGAATTAGTGTCAGCTAAAATAAATTCGTGGAATTTTTTGGATTTTTGCATTGATTTTGGAAAATAATTTCATCCGTAAGGAAATATAGACGTTTTGCTTTTAGAATGTAACATATAGAAGGAATTTTTGGTGTATTAGATTTTGGAGAAGTTGAAGAACCAGGAAGGGTTCCAAGAACAGTATATCTATTTGAAGATGATACTGGTGATTGAGGTTGAAATGGTGGTTTAGTTACTCTAGGTGATGGAATTGGAGGAAAATGTTGGAAAAGAGATTAAATGATTTGTCGATGATGGAGAAGCTATCAATTTCTTGGCGAATGATTCTTTTGATTTTGGAGGTGTTTTTTCACCCATTCTTGTAACCCTGTAAAAATTCTCTTGTAAGGAAATCTAGTAATGAATTGCTCTCACCTTTTATATATTCAATATCAAATTCAAAACAAGCAAGAATGGCTTGCCATCTTGCAAAAATTTGTTTAGAAACTAGATTTTGAACATATTTTTGTAAAACATCTTTTGCTGTTTTACAATCAATACGTAAAAGAAATTTTTTGTTTATCAAATCATCTTGAAATTTAGTAATGCATAAAACAATGGATAAAATCTCATTTTTGATAGTAGAATAATTCTTTTGACTATCAATCCATGATCTAGTTTGATATCGAACAACCTGTTCTTTACCATTGATTTTTTCTTTTAAAATCCTCTTTAACCCATATTTGAAGCATATGTATCTACCATCATTAATGATTTAGGATTGGGTATTCCTAAGCAAGGGAGATATTTTACATTAGCTTTTATAAGTTTAATTACTTCAGTCATTTCATTATTCCATACAAGAAGATTCTTTTTTAGTCTTCAAAATAATGGTTTACATATGACTCTTAAGTTAGTTATAAAGTCAAAAACATAATTTAGACATCCTAAAAATCTTTGTAATTGCTTTTTTTTACCTTATATCTCATCTGGAAACTTTTTTGCAAATTCTATGGATCTACTAATGGGTTTAATGGTTCCCTGATAAATATCATGACCTAAAAATCTTACTTTGGTTTGGAATAATTTCATCTTTTTTTGCTAACAAAACTAAATCATTTTCTTTTATAATAAGAAGAAAAGTTTTTAAATGTTTAAAACGTTGTTCTAAGGAATTGGAAAATGCCAAAACATAAAAAGTTTTTAAATGTTTAAAATGTTGTTCTAAGGAATTGGAAAATGCCAAAACATCATCTATATACATATAGTAAAATGAGTATAAAGATTTAATATATCATTCATTACATTTTGGAATTCAGATGGGGCATTTTTTGATCCAAAAGGCATGACATTTCATTCATAATGACGAAAAGGGACTGTGAATGTTGTTTTATATTTATCTTCTTTTGCTATTTGAATTTGCCAATATCCTGATTTCATATCAAACTTAGAAAATATTGAAGCAGTGTATAATCTTCCTATGAGGTCTTTTTTTTTATTATTAGGAATTGGATATCTAATCCATTGAAGTACCTTATTTAATGGTTTATAATTAATTACTAATCTAGGTATCCCTCTTTCTAATTCTACTTGATTTTGAAAATAAAAAGCTGCACAGCTCCATGGAGATTTGCTGGGTCTAATGAGTTTTTTATTAATAATTCTTGAATTTCCTTTTTATAGTAAGTTAATAATTCATTATTCATTTGAATTGGTCTAGCTTTGGTAGGGATATTTCTTTCATTGAAACCTTTCTCATAAGGTAAGTGGACTATGTGCTTTTTTCTTTGCCAGAAAGCATTGGTTATTTCAGCGCAAACTTCTTTTTCAAATTGGTTTTGTACTTGTTCTACCTTTTTTTTTTTCTGAATTGAAGGAGTTTGTAATTGTTCTTCTATTCTTTTATAATGAATTTCTTCAGTTAAAAAGTTGATTTGTGGTTTTTTAGAGTAAATCCTATTGATAGTAAAAATTGGACTATTTTGTAGATTATTGATTTCTTTTATTCTATGGGAAGATACAAAGTTGAAATAAATGTCTTTTTCTAAAATTGTAGTTTCTATTCCATTATGAGTGACTTTAAAAGGATAGATTTGAGTTAAGAATGGTGTTCCTAAAATTAATTGTTCTTTCATATCTTTTACTAATAGAAAGGCATTTTTAAAGCATATGTCTTGATTACAAATGTGTGCTTTTGAAATTTGTATTTAATTTGTAACCTAACTCCATTGGCTTCATGTAATCTTTCTGAAGTTTTTTCATAATATTGAGTTAGAATTAAACATTCTTGTATACAGTTTTGGTATGCTCCTGAATCTATTAATGCTATTAAACTTTTATTGAATTCGTTATTAATAACTAAATTTATTAAATAGTACTATTTATGATATTGAATATGACTAATGTTAATTAAATATATTTCTTCTGATGAATCTTCTTCTTTAGTAGATTTATATTTGAATTCTTTAACATATTGTATCATTTGAGTTTCTATTTCAATATCTTTTAATTTTAATTCTTTTATTTCTTCTTTTAATTGATTTATTTCATATTATAAATCTTGGATAGTGGTTTAACTAGTAGATGGCTTGGTTTGAAAATTTTGAAATATTCTTCCTAAATTATAAGGTTCTATTTTTTCTTTTTCTTCCTCTAGTTCTAATTCTTTCTTTAATTTCTCTAAATAATGTTTTTTGAGATTTGGATCTTCTAACTCATCTATAAGCTGTAGTGTTAATCTAGGATTACAAGTTTTGGTTAAAACATTAATACTATTCTCTTTACAAGTATTTCCTTTTCTACATTCTTTACAGTTTTCGCATATGGAACTAGATATATTAATGTCACATGGTTCTCCTAAATTTGATTCATTCTCTGATATTACTTATGTTTGGAATCTTCCTAAATAGCATGCACTTCTTCAAATTCTTCTTCTTTTTCTGATTGAGATTCTTCTAAAAATAATTTTTCTAATTGTTCTTTAGTTTCATTATCTATTTTTAATTCATTAATTATTCGTTTAACAGGGCAATTTTTACTAAAATATCCTATTATGCCACACTTATAACAAACTTGAGTTCTAAATTTAACATGTCTTTTAGTTTTCTTTTGAGGCTTGTTTGTATTAGGAGGAGTCTTTTGGTATTTTGGGTATCTTTTAATTTTACTTGGATAATTATTACTTTTTCTTGTTCTTTTTATTAATCTTTTCTTGCGCGTTGAAGGAAGTTCTATGTTTTCATATCCATCTTGCCAACAAAAATCCCCTAATTGTTTTTTACTAGTTTTATCTTCCTTTTGAATTTGTTGTCTTAATTTAATATCTTGACACAAGGTAAAGGCTTCTATATGTATGATATTAATTAAATCCCCAAAGGTAATTTCTGTCCATGGTATGACTATATTGTTAAATTGTTTTCTTAAGGCTTCTCTAACTCTTTCTGCAAATAATTTAGGAAGTCCGACTATAAATCGTTCTTTCTAGTATGGTTGTAAACTATCAGTTCTAGAATATAGTTTGGTTAGGAAAATATCTTTATACCATCTAAAATCAGACATCTTACGACTCCAGAGTTTTCATTTCGAAAACCAAATCTCTTTTATTTAAGTCATCCACGTTATACCGACCTCCGGGTATGTTATGACACCTTGATTACAAATGTGTGCTTCTGATGATTTGTATTTAATTTGTAACTTTACTCCATTGGCTCCATGTAATCTTTTTGAAGTTTTTTCATAATATTGAGTTGGAATTAAACCTTCTTGTATACAGTTTTAGTCTGCTTCTGAATCTATTAATGCTATTAAACTTTTATTGAATTCGTTATTAATAACTAAATTTATTAAACAATATCATTTATGATATTGAATATGACTAATGTTATTTAAATATATTTCTTCTGATAAATCTTCTTCTTTAGTAGATTTATATTTGAATTCTTTAACATATTGTATCATTTGAGTTTCTATTTCAATATCTTTTAATTTTAATTCTTTTATTTCTTCTTTTAATTGATTTTTTTTCATATTGTAAATATTGGATAGTGATTTGACTAGTAGATGGCCTAGTTTGAAAATTTTGATATATTTTTTCCTAAATTATAAGGTTCTATTTTTTCTTTTTCTTCCTCTAGTTCTAATTCTTTCTTTAATTGCTCTAAATAATGTTTTTTGAGATTTGGATCTTCTAACTCATCTATGAGCTGTAATGTTATTCCAGGATTAGAAATTTTGGTTAAAACATTAATACTATTCTCTTTACAAGTTTTGCCTTTTCTACATTCTTTGCAGTTTTCACATATGAAACTAGATTTATTAATGTCACATGATTCTACTAAATTTGATTCATTCTCTGATGTTACTTATGCTTGAGAATCTTCCTAAATAGCATACACTTCGTCAAATTCTTCTTCATTTTCTGATTGAGATTCTTTTAAAAATAATTTTTCTTATTGTTCTTTAATCACATTTTCTTTTTTTAATTCATTAATTCTTTGTTTAACAAAGCAATTTTTACTAAAATGTCCTATTCTGCCACACTTATAACAAACTTGAGTTCTAAATTTAACATGTCTTTTAGTTTTCTTTTGAGGTTTATTTGTATTAGAATGAGCCTTTTTGTATTTTGGGTATCTTTTAATTTTTCTTGCGCGTTGAAGGAGGTTCTGTGTTTTCATATCCATGTTGCCAACAAAAATCCCTTAATTCTTTTTTACCAATTTTATCTTCTTTTTGAATTTTTTTGTCTTAATTTAATATCTTGACACAAGGTAAAGGCTTCTATATGTATGATATTAATTAAATCCCCAAAGATAATTTTTGTCCATGGAATGACTATATTGTTAAATTTTTTTTCTTAAGGCTTCTCTAACTCTTTTTACAAATGATTTAGGAAGTTCGGCTATAAATAGTTCTTTCCAGTATGGTTGTAAACTATCAGTTCTAGAATATAGTTTGGTTAGGAAAACATCTTTATACCATCTGAAATCAGACATCTTAGGACATTTTAAATTATTTAAAACTTCTGAAGATCTTTCTTGCATTTGTAAATGATTTCCTATAAAATGTCTAGTAATTAAATAAAGTAATTTGGCTACATTTTCCTGAATTTCTAAAACTTGTCTTTCAATGACTTCTTGTTTTACTTCATCACTCAATATGTTTGCTTTATCTATTGTATTAATATAATTATCCCACCAACCTTTTAATTGACTAGTAAATCCTGCAATTAATAAACTAATAGTTTGTTTTTCATTATTTCTTCTCCTATATGCAGTTGCTGCCATAGTCATTTCTTCTAAGGTTCTAAGGATTTGATATTCGGTTTGACAATCTATGTTCCATTCATGGAGTTGGGTAGCATCATAATGAGCTTGAGTACTAGTATAGTTTTTCTCATATTGCATATCAACTAGTGATGGTCTTGGATAATAAGTTTTACCAAATTGAGGAGTTTGGCTAACTCTACTCTTTGTTTTGTTTAGACTCAAATGGGATTATGGACTGAATTGAGATTCTAATTCAAACATATCTTCTTCTAATTCTTTGTATTGATTTTTAGTAATAGTATTTACTAAGGATTTCTTAGGATCTGTATCTAATGCCTTTAATTTTTCTGAAATATCTTTTAGTATATCTTGAGTATTGTCTCCTAGACTAACATCTTTTGGTGTTAAAAATGGTTGGAAGATGGGTTTATTAGGATCTATGCCATTTATCAAGTAACTTTTGGAGGATGACGGAGTATCTATTAATGTAGGTTTAGAAGAGACTAAAAGATCTAATTGAGAAGAGATAGTATGAAGATTTACATTTGTATAGTTATTTTGTATTTGAATGTTTTTAAGATGTTTTAATGAGACGGGTCTACCTTCTAAATCTTTATCTTCTCCATGAATCATTTTAAAAGGAGAAGCTATTACTTGGTTTCCTTCTAAATTTGGAAAATGGATTTCTTCTAAAGGAGGGTGTGTTGATATGATAGGTTTTTTGTTTTTTGTCTGCCATGTTCTAGTGCTTTGATGAGTAACGTTCAAGGAATTTCTAAAAGGGTAATGTATATTGTTTTCTAGTGAATAATTTTCAAACCATGTAAACAAAGGGACATGAACCTGAACTTGATTTATGCAATCATATTAGATTACTTTAAAGTCTTGTAATTCTTCTTTTGAGAAGTTACTAAAATACCATTGTCTTTTTCTTTTATTATTTTCATACATAAAGTCTTTCTTTAAATATTCTTTATCTATTACAAATTCTTTTGAAATGACATTTAATTGGGACAAAGAAGTAGGAGATTGTAGTGGTGATATTGGTTTGTTAATTTCTGAAGTAGTTTCTACATGATAAAATGGTTGAGGTACACTTGGCTCAAAATTAACACCTTGTAGATTTATATCCTGATATGAATCTACAGATCTTCTTCCAGAATTTATGGAAGAGGAATCATTAGAACTACTTCTAGATGAATAAGAAAAAGATCTAGAAAATCTTAATTCTACTGTTCCAGAGTTACTTTCAATGATTTGACTTATTGAAGAAGGAACTGGTTTAGGAGGTAGTATATTTGAGAAATTCCAATTAGTATTTGAAGTTATTTCATCATGGTATAATCTTTTAGGAGTTATAGCATTAGAGGTTAAAGTATTTGATTCAAAAATTAATGTTTCATTTTTTGGAGAAACTCTTAAGGCTTTTATATTGGCATTAGTTTTCATGACTTTCTAATAAATTCTATAAATAATATCTAAAGGTCTAGTATTTTCATGCATTAAGTCTTTTTTAGTTTGAATATCTAAGCCAATATTATAAAGATTCTTAAAATCTAGTATGGAGGCTGTATAATTAGGGAAATAGTTAAAATAAGCTGGACCATTATGAAGATTTGATTCTAGGAGTGGCAAAAAGAAAGTTGATTTTCAAATGTAATTAATCTATTATCTCTTAAACATATGCATACAGGTGAATCTATTCCTAATCTATGTAATAGTTTTGCAGCTACTTTAATTAATCCTATATGTAAATAATTATAAACTTTACTATGTACTTTTAACATGGAAGGGGTTAATAATGGTATGGTTTCATGAGTACTTGTTACATGTATATTTTGTTCTGCTGTTTTTATTACATAATCAGATAACATATCAAAAGCTCCTATACTATAGATTTCTTTTAGATTGACTTTAGGAATTGTCCAGTTAATTAATTTATTTTCTATATCTGTAATTAATAATTCTTGACTATTAACTACTTCTTGATTAGATTCTAATGACTCAGATTGTCGGCTGTTTGTTTTCCTTTAGAAAGTAATTTCTTTAGAACTTTAGACATTTTTAATTTATCAGTATCCCAACAAGAATTAATTTCAAGATATTTTAGTTTCTTGAGAATCTGTCTTAGGGGACCACCCCTCCACATGCCTTCACAGGGCTTAAACTGGCTGACTAATGAGTTACAGGGCTGACCAACGTATTAATAGCTTTCACTGCTAGCCTAGATAATCAACATTCTAAAAATCTGAAATTTAAATCTTAATTGGTTTACCAACAAATTAATTATGTTCTAATTTTCTAAAGATATTAATTTCAAAAGAAAAACATAGAGTTAAACAGCTAAGTAAGCTAAGGTCCTAAAGATATTTCTTCTTTGTAATTTATATCTATTAATACTTCTTATACCAGGAAGCTGACTATTTTCTTCTAGTTGAACTAAAGTTTTTAAGTTGGTATGATACACTTTTAAAATTCTTATATAAGGACCATAATATCCTGACATCTTAAATTCTTATGCATATGATACATGGCTTTTTGATATCTTGGATCCCAATATCCTTCATAATTATTTTTTATGATCGTTTTCTAAGTTTTTCAGTAAGTGTTGAAAGTATCTATGATATTCTCTTAATCCAGCAATAGCGGGTCCTGACCAAGGATGAATTCTATCTTTATGTTGATTTGACATTAAAAAGCTAAATATGAGAGTCTCCTTATTCTTGGTCTTAACTCTCTCTGAAACAAATCTTTAAACTCAGGATCTAATACTTCTACAAGTTCTTTGTCTTGAAGTATAATCCAATAATGTATTATTAAGGCCTGATCTTCTAGAAAACCATAGCCTAAATACCGACTTGCTCTATAGCCAATCCACCTAGTCATACACCAACCTACTTCCCCCCGTGTCTCGTGTCCTGTGTCTATGTCTGTGCTTCCTAGAGTAATACTCATCATACTTAAGGTGATGATGCATGGCCTTCAGCACACAGTAGCCTTAGTATGAAATATGGCAATTTCTGTTAGTAAATCTTCTGCCATCATTTCCTTTCTATGCCTTTCCCTTTTCCTTCCACTTTAATTGTTTAAACAATGCTCCTTACTCTTGTAGACAAATATGTATGAATAGACCTAGTTGTAGATTTCAGCATGGATGAAGTGTCTTTGTAATTAAACATAAGGAAGAGGAGGTTGACAACGAAAAAATGGCTTTGGCTCTCTTGGTTATTTCACTATGCCTGCCGCCCAAGATCACCACAAGGATAGCAAAGGAAGGAACAAGACAAGAACCAGAGACAAGTATATGGCCGTACTTGGAAGATCCTCATCTCCAAGTACATAACAATTTTAAATTCCAATTCCTATTGCTGTTCAGGTTTCCAATGGAATCATATTCCGCTCAATACGCCTTGTTTTCACTATATATACCCCAACAACCTTTTCCTTGAGAACCAATAAGGTCCTTTAGTTCTAGCAAACACGGTGACTTCTGTCGGTAAATCTTCCACCTTCATTGTTGCCTTTCTTTTCCTTGCCCTCCTCCTTCCCTCCATGATGGATTTGACTCTTTGTGTCACTCTAATTTATATTGGTTAAGAATCATAATCATCAATCAGTATCATCCATTTTCTATCTTTCTTTATGCAGGGTTACGTATTATGGAAGAAGGACTCTGTCTAAAACTTAGTGGAATATGGAAGGGGCCTTGTATTGGACGGAGTGCTCAGTGTGCTCAACAGTGCCAAGAGAAGGAGGGAGCAATTGGGGGTGAATGTTGGGTGATAGAATGTTATTGCAGATTCAAGTATTGTGGAATCACTTGCGAAAGACCTAGTAATACATGGAGAGGGGCATGTTTTCGCGATGATCATTGCAATCAACAGTGCAAGCAGAAGGAGAATGCAATAGAGGGAGGATGTAATGCATTCATGTGCATCTGCAAAGTTGATTGTTAATAAGTGATCAACGACTAGAAAACCACTACCTATTTGGTGTTTCCGAAAAAAAAAAAACCGTTTTCACTGCAACTGCTGCTTTTGATTTTATATTTGCATCCTTCAGAAACTATAATGTTTCTAGTAGTGTTTTCAATGTTCACAAGGGCACATCCTACTGGTTGAGTACTAGATCTATATATAATGGAAGTCCTGTGTTGTAATCTTTTGGGAGCAAACAGGTTGAAATTATGTTATGGGATAATTTGTTCTATGTTGTGTAGCTTCTAGCTGACCATAAAAATAAATAAATAAAGTGCTTTCACCAAAACAACAGTAGGGAAAATGTGATTTTGTTTGTTACTTGTCCTGAACAATTATTAAATAAAATGAATAAAGACAAAAAGTTGCAAATATAATCATAATAAAATAACTATTTTTGAGGTTTATCTTGAGAGGCTTGGAAGAAGTGTGATTGGAGAACATGTTGGAAAAGTTAAAATTAGTTTTGTAAATACGCAAGTGTGTGAACAATACTAAATAGTTGTCTCTTTTAAGTATGAGGAATTCTGTTGCTTTTAGTGAATGGTTGTGTCTATTCGTTTTAAATGAATAGATGTGTCCTATACCTTTTCTTAATGACAATCATCATAAATAGATGTTATGTGCCTTTTCAATTTGGAGAGTCATGTTTTGAACAAAGAAAAATCATGTTTCTTTTGGAAAAGTTGCGAGTTCTTTCATAAATGTGAGGAATCAACAGTCAAATTATATGATGCCAACATACAACATATTCTCCGTCAACTTCCATGAAATCATCCAAAATAGTTCTGACAGGTACTTGGATAAATGTCGTCTCAAGAATAGTGTGATTATACATGTTTTAAGCACATATCAATTTTCTGCGTGTTTGAATATTCTCTATTATATTTCACTGGTTTTGTTCTTCATCTTCTACTTCTGAATACTATTGTGCTCAGTTACATAGAAATAAGCTGTTGAACATAAATAGTTGAGCCTTCCCTTCCAAGTGTGTTCCCAATTATTGTAAACTAGTTTTGTGATGCTACTGAACAGCATAATAGGGACTAATAACGAAACAAGTGCTCCAATCAAAACCAGCAGTATGGAAAACAACATCCGCATCCATTTTTCCATTGTCTAAGTTTCCAAAATGTGTTTGAAAGAAGTTGAAGTAGTAGAAGAATACCTACTTGCTAATCAAACGAGAGAATCACTCACGAAGGAATCATCATGTAGGATATGCAGCAGTGATTATGCAGAATCTCAAAGAACTGAGTAGTGAAGGAGGAGAACAATATGCAAGAGCTTCAGATCTAAATTCTAGATTCTGAGCAAATGATTTCTTAATCTCTTAATCATAGTTCAATACATTATATAGATAGAGTTGAGCACTATGTACAGCTCACCCTGCTCTAGAAGCTATGTATAACTAATCAGGAAACTAATCCTAACAACCTAACAAACTTTGACTCTTGACTGTGCTTTGCTGTCAGAATGCCTAGCTGTCATAATACTGACGTGGCCTGCACGTATGATGATCAACCTCCATCATACACCTCTGCTATATGTTTAACATTCCCCCTCAAACTCAGTGTGTTAGGCAAAACAGTGAGTTTGGCTCTATTTGAAAGAAACAAGGTGGTAGAGAGGGGCTTAGTGAGCACATCAGCAACCTGATCTGAAGAGGGAACATGGCAAAGTTTCAGAGTTTTGAGGGGGTAGCATAGCAATTTTCTATAGTAAATTTAAACATTAAGAAAATTATGGTAACAGATAGTGTTGTAAACACGTTCACACAAGTGCGCATCATATGACCTGAGATAACAAGTGGCAGACCACATGAATAGCTAAAAGAGTTCATGAATAGTACTTACAATCTTGGAAGACCTGTGAAGCAATTTCAATGATAAATTTGTGCCTACTGAGCCATATCTACCAAGCATTGCGCAGCTTTATAGAGGGTTTTTAAAATGAAATCAAGGATTAAGACAGAACTATTTACGCAAGCCACTATTAGCTTGATCTTGCCAAATAACTTATCCAAAGCATGAAGTTTCATTCTAAATTTAGTAGAATCTGAGAAAATCTATTGGGTATTGAGTCTAGTCACAGCTCTTTTTCATTATTGAACAGAATACAAAATCCACTCAATAGAATCGAGTGGTACGAAGAAAGATTAATTCCAACCACTAAACCACTCATATACGCGTAAAGCACGCAAGTAATTAAGAAGCTAAATGATCAAGAAGGTTGACATTGACACGTTGAAATCNCCAAAGCATGAAGTTTCATTCTAAATTTAGTAGAATCTGAGAAAATCTATTGGGTATTGAGTCTAGTCAGCTCTTTTTCATTATTGAACAGAATACAAAATCCACTCAATAGAATCGAGTGGTACGAAGAAAGATTAATTCCAACCACTAAACCACTCATATACGCGTAAAGCACGCAAGTAATTAAGAAGCTAAATGATCAAGAAGGTTGACATTGACACGTTGAAATCGGAGTGCAGGCACTAGTTTAATTGGCGGTACTGTTAGACGTGATTATAAATTATATATATTAAATATATCACATCTGATAATGTTAATCTTAATAAATAATAATTTAATACCCCCACCTCCATTAACTAAGCTTAACTAGGATGGTTCACCAACTTCAAACCCTGGTAAAATAGGAGGAGGTGGGGTATTTAGAGACAGCAATGGGAGCTGGGTTTTGTGCTGGTCACAGCTAGTAGGAATGACTATTCTTTTCTGGAGGTGGAATCTGATTCAAAAGTAGCAATCCAATTGATCACATCAACAATCTCCACTGATAGCCATCCGTATATGGCCTTATCATTCAATCTTGCAGGTCAATAATCCAAACTATCCAGCAGACTGAGGTGCAGCATGCTTTTAGCGAAGCTGTTAAAACAATAGCACACATTTCTGAATTATTCCAGAAATATCCAAATAACGGAAGAAGCTCCACCGCCATACTAGAAATATCATCAACACCAAGTAAGGAAGAAAAGAAGCTGCGGAAGACAGTAGAAAATACTAGAAGTTGGCAGACTAGTGAAAAGAAAAGAAACTAATTAACAGAAAAATCTAGACTAACAACTACAAAAGAAAAGTCTAGAAATGAAAGGAAAAATCTACTACAAAACCTTCATACTTGGGCGGTTATAAGAAGCCGATAAATAGGCACTAGTAGCTGATGTAAGAGTGCAAGAGAGAGAGTGAAAAAAGAAACAAGCCTTGTAAGTATACTACTTTCCTTTAATAACTAAGCATTTTCATTCAACTACTACCTATTGTCAAGTCACGGTAACATTTCTGTTCCCACAGCCTTTCACTCCCTTTTTTCAGCCATTATTTATTTTTCACACATACAATTATTATTTCATCCCATAAAGTCATAAACTAACAGAAGCTAATATGATAGCTGATGGGATGGTGAAATATGTAGCTAGTCATCTAGGAACTGGAACAATGCTTGTCAATGAACAGGATTTTTTGTGTGCGTTTAATGAGGTTCCATCCTTCTTATCAATGTATTTTATGGCTAGTGCTATGGGGCATGTCTCCCAACTTCCAAGAACATTAAAGGCTCTTAGGAACCTTTTGTTTTCAATGCATTTCCCTTTTGATATAAAATAATAATAATGTAATGATCTGAATTAAGTTCAAAAAACACATTAAAAGCAGCTAACAGCTAGCCCATTCATAATAACGACTACCAGATTTTAAGTCCACACAGCAGAACTATAGTCATGGTCTCATATATAGACATTAGTACATTAGACAATATGAACTTAGTTGCACATTATTTTTTCTCTTAATTGTGTACACCAGTATACATGTTTACATCTAATTAAGTTGAATTAGCCCCTCAAAAGAATGGTAGCATGAGTATGGGCCGTCATATATAACAGTTATCTAAACATGAATATAATGGTAACATATTCTTAGGTTAATATTGGTCCTCATTCTGCTATTGTAATCGCATCTTGGTTTAATTTTTGCGGAAGTGTGGAGTCAATGACATTTAGGAGTACAAACTTACAGGAGAAGGGTAATTTGTGTTTCTTCTCCCGTAGTTTTGTGTACATTGCCTGAAATGCGATGTTGCTATGTTCTAAGAAGGTGTTTGATGATATGAAAAGCGAACTTCATTGATTTGGATGGTTTGATCATGGTCATTGCCTTGACTATATAGGCTTTGGTAGGGTTGCTAACTACCGGAATTTTGAAGTCTCACAGAATACCTTCATCAGTGTCCATTGATCGCATTGATTCACAGACTAGTTTACAATTTGACCAGCCATGTAATTTAGAATCCAGCAATTAATGTAATTGAATTAATACTTTTCTTTTTCAATTTTACTATGTCAATTTACGTAATTTATTGAGATGTACTAAGTGTCAACTTTATTTTATTTTCTTGGATTCTAAAGTCTCAAATAGCAATAGCAAATTTAAATATCAGGCAAATTTGGAGTACTGATTTTAAAAATATGTACTCTTCTGCTCACATCCATTAAATTTATCAGATCAGAAGACTCAAGGGAACTTGAGTAGAAAATCTGATCACTAGAAGATGAAGAACAAAACCAGTAAAATATAATAGAGAATATTCAAACAGACAGAAAAATTATATGTGCTTAAAACATGTATAATCACACTATTCTTAAGACGACATTTATGCAAGCACCCCTCAGAACTATTTTGGATGATTTGATGGACGTTGATAGAGAATATGTTGTGCGTTGGCGTCATATACTTTGACTGTTCGTTCCTCTCATTTATGAAAGAACTCAAAACCTTTCCAAAAGAAACATGGCTTTTCTTTGTTCAAACATGACTCTCCAAATTGAAAAGGCACAAAACATCTCTATTTATTATGCTTTTCATTAAGAAAAGGTATAGGACACATCTATTTATTTAAAGGCTTAATTGCAATTTTGGTCCCCATATTTTAACCACTTGAACGTTTTGGTCCCCTTCTTTAAAAATGAACTATTGAATCCTTCTATATTCATAAAATGTATAAGTTTAGTCTATTTATCTTTAAGTCAAAATTCGTAGGTTTATTTCAAGGTGTAAAGTTCTCTGATTCATAATCTCACCGTTCAGATTGAAAGGCTACATCTTGTGAACGTTCTCACTAAATTTGAGCTCGATCTAACGGTGAAACTCAGCTCAANGGTGTAAAGTTTTCTGATTCATAATCCCACCGTTCAGATTGAAAGGCTACATCTTGTGAACGTTCTCACTAAATTTGAGCTCGATCTAACGGTGAAACTCAGCTCAAAATACTAAAACCATAAGTTTTCATCTAACCAAAAATTTAGACTTATTCACCGTTAGATCGAGCTGAAATTTAATGGAAATATTCACAAGATGTAGCTCTTCAATCTGAACGGTGGGATTATTAATTAGAGAACTTTACACCCTGAAATAAACCTAAGAATTTTAACTTAAAGATAAATAGACTAAACTTATACATTTTATGAATATAGAAGGACTCAATAGTTCATTTTTAAAGAAGGAGGACCAAAACGTTCAAGTGGTTAAAATAAGGAGACCAAATTTGTAATTAAGTCTTATTTAAAACAAATAGACACACCTCTTCACTTTGAATAGACACAACCATTCACTAGAAGCATCAGAATTCCTCATACTTTGAAGAGACGCTATTCTTCAGGATTGTTCACACACTTGCATATTTACAAACTAATTTTAATTTTTTCAACGTGTTCTATAATCACACTTCTTTCAAGCCCCTCAAGATAAACCTAGAATGTAATTATTTTATTATGATTATATTTGCAACATATTGTTTTTATTCATTTTATTTAATAAGTAACAAAAAAAAATCAGATTTGCCCTACTGGTGTTTTGGGTGAAAGCACTATATTTATTTATTTTTATGGTAAGATAGAAACTGCATAACATAAGACAAACTATCTCATTCTACAATTTCCCCCAGCTTGCTCCCAAAAGATTTAAACACAGGACTTCTATGATTGATCTAGTACTCAACAAATAGGAATGTCGCCTTGTGGACACTGAAAACACTTTACTAGAAACATTATATTTTCTAAAGGATGGAAACATAAAATCAAAAGCAGCAGTTGAACCGAAAATGGGTTTCTTTCCAGAAACAATAAGTAGGTAGTGCGTTTCTAGTCTTTGATTACTTGTTAACAATCAACTATGCAGAAGAACTGAAATGTATGACAGTTAATCCCCCCATCCATTCTCCTTCTTCTTCCACTGTTGTTTGGAGCGATCGTCGCGAAAACATGATCCTTTCCATATCCTACTACGACCTTGGCAAGTGGTTCCACAATAGTTGAATTCGCTATAACATTGTGACCCCGAACATTTCCCCCCCAATTGTTCCCTCCTTTTCTTTGCACTGTTGACCACACCGATCACTGTGGCCGATAAAAGGCCCCTTTCCATATTCCACTAGGTTTTAGACGGAGTCCTTCTTCCATAATAGGTAGCCCTGCATATAGAAATATTGAAAAGGGATGACACTGGTTGATGATTATGATTCTTAACCAATATAAATTAGAGTGAGAGAGAGATTCTAACCCATTATGGAGGGAAGGTGCAGAGCAAGAAAAAGAAAGGCAATAATGAAGGTGGAAGATTTACAAACAGAAGTCACCATGGTTGATGATTATGATTCTTAACCAATATAAATTAGAGTGAGAGAGAGATTCTAACCCATTATGGAGGGAAGGTGGAGAGCAAGAAAAAGAAAGGCAATAATGAAGGTGGAAGATTTACAAACAGAAGTCACCATGTTTGTTAAAACCGAAAATACCTTATCGGTGCTCAAGGAAAAGGTTGGTGGGGTATATATAGTGAAAGCAAGGCATATTAAGGGGAATATGGTTACTTATGACACCAGAACAGCTATAGAAATTGGAATTTAAAATAGTTATGTACTTGGAGTTCAGCATACTCCAAGTACGGCTGCATACTTGTCTCTGGTTTTTGTCTTGTTCCTTTCTTTGCTATCCTTGTGGTAATCTTGGGCGGCAGGCAAAGTGAAATACCCAAGAGACGGACAGCCATTTCTCGATGTCAACCTCCTCTTCCTTATGTGTAATTACAAAGACACTTCATCCATGCTGAAATACACAACTAGGTCTATTTATACATATTTGTCTGAACAAGAGTCAGGAGCATTTTTTAAACAAAGAAGGTGGAAGGAAAAGGAAAAGGAAAAGGCATAAGGCAACTATGGTGGAAGGTTTACTAGCTGAAATTGCCATATATGAAAGGAAGGCTCTTGTGTGCTGAAGGCGATCATTAGCTTAAGTATGATCACTATTACTACTTGCACACTGATCTTGTTTACAATATCTCATATGGCAGTTGGCACAATCTAAACTTGATTTGATTCACTTAAATGTTTTAAAGTTGCACTATAGTTTTGTTGACCATTGATTGTATGAACATGAGCTAGTGTAAATAAAATCACGCGATGCGTGTTGCGTTTTGCTCAGAAGGTCGTTTCCATATGAATAAGTAAGGTCTTTTGTCAAAAATGGACATTATTGACTTTTCTTGTCAACTTTAGATGCTCCCTTTGTACCATGAATTCTCAATCCTTCTGCACTACATCAATATTTTTATAGGAAGAGCTCTAACTCAATTAAGCATACTTCTAATTATAAAGTTGGTCTCTTCATCTTCTCCCCGGTTTAAATTTTCTAGATTGCAATTACAATTGCTATTTTATTATAGAAAAAAAAATCCAATATTTTTAACATTTTAGTACAATAACAGAATATACGAGGTATGGATGTACCTATATTATCAACCATCAGCTTGAATAAACAATCTATACCGAAGATTAAGGTCGACACTGAAATTGATTAGCTGTCAAATACATCAAAATTAGTTTTTTGTTCAAGGGTATTTATCATGTTATTGTCGTCCAATTTGATCAAGTTTTATATTATTGAGAATAACTGTAGGGAAAATAACATATTGGCATGAAAAGATGAAAAAGAAGACCTTTTTGTTCATCCGTCTTGCAATATTACTAAAATAATGATTGAACTATATGGTTATTCTATTTGTATTTTAGAAATGTAATCACATATTACACACATTTGCTACATATTTTACATATATATGAACATAATAACAATAAAATTCAAGGATAATTTGGTCCACTATTAACTAGAGCAAACCAAATGATATTTTTTTCCAACATCTGGCGTCCCGAAATCATTTTCCCTTAATTTGTATAATTATATTTATTCTTTCTCTCTCTCTCTCTCTCTCGCTCTCTCTCTCGCTCTTTCCTTCTCTGTGTGTGTATGCTTCTCCTGTAATACGGATTGCTCTACAAGCTGTTGTTGAATAAATTTTTATGTATAAATAACAGTTTAAGAAGGGAAATAAAAGGGCTCTAGTCCTATTTTGACAAGAACCTGCTGGTTCTCCAGTACTAGAGGATGTCTGGTGCTCGGGCAGCAATCTGTTTCTTGAATGGCGGAACGCACCCAACACACTAGTAGTGATAGGTTTATAGCAGAAGTTAGTGAGGTGCAGGATAATTGTTATATGGCTATTCCACCTTGTGCTAAGGTTCAACTAGGTATAAATGTCAAGAACTTCGGAAACCGTAATCCTCAACTATTACTTGATGGTTCGGTGCACCATAAAAATTTGCCAATGAAACATTTTTCTTGTCTAAGATACTGAGATTTACTTGATTTTTAATAACAATTACTTTATATGTTCTTTGTATATTGTAAATTAATAAAGATGTGTTATTGCAAGAAAGTTTGAAAACGGATATTAACGTACACCTATTTTCTATTAAACATCACCCATGACTGCTTAAAGCTATTTCATTAAAAGGTCAAAAATTGAGATGATGAATGCGTAAAACAGGTACAAAGGATATATTTTTTTGAGAGCACAAAGGTCCTTGGTGATCATCCTTTAACACATACTGTTTAGAAAGAAAAATTCTTGGCAAACATTTCTATTAATACACACGGAGTAGAGAAGATCCCCTTCTCCAATCTTCAATTTATTGTGGTGACACCCACTTATTCAACCATCTCCAAACACTTATACATATTTGTAAGGTTTCATCCGACCTCAGGTTAGTTGAATTTGGACGCTATTACAGTCTTACATATCAAATCCTATTACCTTTTTTGGTTTCCCCCAATTTTGCAATTTGAAATTAACCTAATTCCGAATGGGTTGTATCAAAATAAATCTTTCAAACTTTACCATAATGACATTTAACTCGATTTTCATAAATTAAAAAATTGTAGCAATCCATGACATGAAAAAATTCCAACATCTTTACCCTATTTTTCTAGTTTGTTAATTCATTTATGTTTTCCATGTCTCAAATGCAGGTTCATTTCATGCTTGTCTCTTCATGGTGGGTTCAAATGGGTAGTTATGGATCTGAACACAGGACTTCCTAGATAGATTTAGTGATCAATCATTGGGCTGTTGCCTTGCTGACATTGAAAATACTTCATCAGAAACATCATAGTTCCTACAAGATGCAGAACATAAAATTATATAGCAGCAATCGCAGTCAAAACGGGTTTGATTTTGGGAACACCAAGTACCTGGTGATTTTACTGTCTTTGATAACTTGTTAACAATCCACTAAGCACTGGCACTTCAAACTGTAGTCACAATGTCCCCCCCACTCTGCATACTCCTTCTCATTGCACTGTTCATTGCAATGATCTGAGCGTAAACAAGGCCCTTTACAAATTCCACTAGGCTTTCTGCAAGTCATTCCACAATGATTGTATTTGCACCAACAGGAAGTGCCTCGACAGCCACCACCAAGTGCTTCCTCCTTTTCTCTGCACTGTTTATCGCAGTCAGAACTGTGGAGACAAATCCCCTTCCATGTTCCACTAAGTTTATGACAAAATCCATTTTCAAGGAGTCCTTCCTCCCCTGCAATTATAGGAAGTCAAATACATATATATANCAATTATAGGAAGTCAAATATATATATATAAAAATATATGTATATATAATAAAATTAAAGATGATACTGGTTGGTGATCATGATTAATTCTTAACCAATATGGAATAGAGAGAGACAGGCTAACCGATCACAAAGGGAAGGAAAAGGGCAAGGTAGAGAAAGGCAACTATGAAGACGGCAAATTTATAAACAGAAGTTGCCATGTCTGCTACAAATTGTAGGCTCTTATTGGTGCACAATGAAAAGATTTGGTTAGGTATATATAGGAAAGTGAGGCATATTGAGGTTAATACGATTGCTTAGGATACTTCAACAGCTAGCTACACTAATTGGAATTAAAAATGATTAAGTACTTGGCGTTAAGGATCTTCCAAGTACGACCATATATACTTGTCTCTTAATCTTGTCATGTTCCTTACTTTCCTGTCCTTGGTGGTGGTGTTCGGCAGTAGGCAAAGTAAAATAAACCTGGGGCACATATATAGCCACTTTCCATTCCAGAAGGATTGAATCTGTATGCTAAATATGCTCTTCAACCTTCGCTTTCTTATATTAAAAATTACACACATAGTTCATCTATTTCTGAAATCTACAACTAGGTCCATTTATGCATAATTGTGACGGAGAGTTAAGACCATTGTTGAAACAATGAAGGTGGAAGTAGAAGGAAAAGTGATGCAGCGTACGTGATAAACTAGAACAATATTCAACAATTCGCTGATTTCTAAGAATACCGAAAGACCAAATTGATGCAGCGTACGTGATGAACTAGAACAATATTCAACAATTCGTTGATTCCTAAGAACACCGAAAAGCAGAATTCAAGACTTGAGAGAAATCTCAACTATTATTCAATCAAAAACTATCCTTCAAAAGGTTTTACCAGCAGTTATAAAGGAAACCCTAAAACAAAATAGCAAAATTACGAAAAGGCCCAAACATAACGAAAATTACAAAAGTTCCCCCATAAATGATAAAATGATGTTTTGACCCCCTAAACGAAGGAATTTGGCTAAAATCATGCGACGTGCGAGGCAATGATCTCGCGTTTTGCTCAGAAGGCCGTTTCCATATGAAAAAGTTGGGTCTTTCGTCAAAAAAGGACATTGTTGACTTTCTTGGTCAACTTTAGATGCTTCATTTGTGTCATAAACTCCAAATCCTTTTGTACTACATCATCCTTTCCGGGGTGGAGAAGATTTGCCCTCAAATCAAATGTCGTCTCATCCTCAAAAGAAGTATCACCAGAATAGGGAATGAGGTGTTTGACGTTGAAAATATCTGAAGTGTGAATATGGCTAGGAAGCTGCAGGCGGTAAGCATTCTGGTTGATCTTCTCAGTAATCTCCAGTGGACCAATTTTGCGAGCAGCCAGCTTACTGTACTCGTGGGCAGGAAAATGGTCTTTGGTTCATATTGCCCAGACATAGTCACCAACATTGAGGTCAACAGATCTACACTTCTGATCAGCTTGCAATTTGTATTTTTCAATGGAAGCAATCAAGTGAGAATGTATCTTTTGGTGGACCTGGCAAAGCTATGCAATTAACTCCTCAGCTGTAGCATGCGGGCGCACTTTACTAGGAAGTGTTAATAAATGGAGAGGACTGCGAGGGACTAAGCCATACACAACCTGGAAAGGACTGTAACTAGTTCTACTATTAACTGCGTGATTGCGAGCAAACTCGGCTTGGCATAACTTAGCATCCCAGGATTTAAGATTGTCGCCCACGAAACTGCGCAATAAATTACCAAGGGAGCGATTCACCACTTCGGTTTGGCCATCAGTCTGGGGATGGTAAGCACTGCTAAAATTGAGACTAGTATTAGCCAACCGCCACAGACTCCGCCAGAAATGACTGAGGAACCAAGTATCACGATCAGAGACAATGGAGGTAGGCAGACCATGTAAGCAATAAATCTCCCAAAAGAAAAGCTGAGCAACATTAACAGCATTTGTAGTACATTTGGATGGTATGAAGTGGGCCATTTTGGAGAATCGATCAATAACAACAAAGATGGAATCGTTGCCACGCTAAGTACGCGGGAGACCAAGCACAAAATCCATACTAATGTCCGCCCAAGGCGGAGTGGGAATAGGAAGGGGCATATATAGCCCGGCATTGGTGGAGGTACCTTTTGCCAATTGACAGACACGGCAGCGGGCAACAAATCTGTCCACCTCCTTACACATAGATGGCCAGTAATAAGAACTAGAGACAAGATGCGAGGTACGATCACGGCTCACACGTTCTTCATTATGCAGTTCCTGGATGATTTTCACACTTAGGCTACTATCAGGGATGCAAAGTCGGAGTCCTCGGAAAATAAACCCATCCTGTAAGACAAAATCAATCTGCTCACCCTGCTGGATGGTTAACAACACTGCAGCAAAGAAAGGATCAGTATTATATAAATTCAGAAAAGAATCAAAACCGGGAACTGTGATGCGCATCTCAGAAAACATATTATGACGGCAATTTAAAGCATCAGCCACCCGATTAGAAACACCAGCCTTGTGCTTAATCACAAATGTAAATTGTTCTAGATAGGTATGCTAAGAAGCGTGGCGTTCTGAAAGCTTAGCTTGACTACCGAGATATTTAAGAGCATCATGGTCAGTAAATAGGACAAATTTCCGCTGAAAGAGATAATGATGCCAATGTTTCACTGCCTGAAAGACCGCATAGAATTCCACATCATGGATGCTGTAACGGCTTTTAGAGCCAGAAAGTTTCTCACTGAAGTAGGCAACTGGGCGACCAGATTGGCTTAGAACAGCACCAATACCCGTTTTGGAAGCATCACAATGTAACTCAAGTGGGAGGGAAAAATCAAGAAGTACCAGAAGTGGTGCTGTGGTCAACCTGTGCTTGATATCAATGAAGGCAGCCTCAGCATTGGACGTCCAAGAGAATTTAGCACCCTTCATACAATCAGTAATAGGTGCCACGATCCTGCTGAAGTGTGGGATAGAACGATGGTAGAAGGAAGCAAGACCATGAAAGCTACGCACATCAGAAATAGGTTTAGGCTGTGGCCATTGTTCAATAACTGCCACTTTGGCGTTGTCCACTGCAAGTCCATCCTCTGACACCACATACCCCAAAAAGTGAACAGTATCCGTCAGAAAAGTACACTTATTAAGAGCAGCATAGAACTTATCCCTGCGTAGAACCAACAAAACTTCTTGCAAGTGTTGGAGATGCACTTTGGGGTTAGCACTGCAAATAAGTATATCATCAAAGTAAACGACAACAGATTTACCAATGAAAGCACGCAGTGCTTGATTCATAACACGCATAAAGGTGCTTGGGGCATTGGAAAGGCCAAATGGCATGATATACTTAATTACGAAAAGGCCCAAACAGAACGAAAATTACAAAAAGTTCCCCTAGAAATGATAAAATGATGTTTTGACCCCCTAAACGATGGAATTTGGCTAAAATCACGCGACGCGTGAGGCAATCATCTTGCATTTTGGTCAAAAGGCCATTTCCATATGAAAAAGTGAGGTCTTTCGTCAAAAATGGACACGGTTGACTTTCTTGGTCAACCTTGGATGCTCCATTTGTGCCATGAACTCCAAATCCTTTTGTACTACATCAGAAAGGCACATAAAGGTAAAGATGGTGGAAGATTTACAAACTCAAATAGCCATATTTGCTTGCAAGGCTCTTGTTAGAGCTGAAGGCGAAGACTAGCTGATGTATACATAGCGAAAGTATATTGATAATAATAAGCGGTTATTTAAATTGTGATTGCAATCATTGTTGTGGACTGCGATTTAAATACTTGGTAATAAATAATACTAATTGCTCATTATGGTGGTTTTCAATATCTCATAATGGTAGTTGGCACAATATAAACTTGATTTGATTCACTTATATCTTTTGATGTGAACTCATGTTTTTTTAGACAAATCGTTCTATCAAGGTGAGTTAATGAAAACCTAATTAAAATGTAAATAGAATTATCGAGAACGAATATTGCTACCTTAGGCTTGAACTGACATAATTAGCACAATCACAATAAAACTTTCAGTTTTTGTGTCTCAAATTTTGCCAACTTAGTAAGTGTGAACTAGTGTGAGTCTTCAAAATGTGTAGCTAACATTTCTCATTCTCAACCATCCTAATAAGAAAAATATATTTCGTTTAATAATATTAATATCAAAGAAAGAAGAACAAGGCAGTGGAAGGCATATCATGTAGACACTTACTTTACTAAAAGAAGTAGGATTTACATGGGCTCAAAGCAAATAGGGAGGCATGTATAGAAAGAGACAAGGCCGTTCACGGTATTAACTAAGAAGGGAACTTTTGAAAGTTGGAGTGCTTGAGCAAGGTGGACAAAATTGAAAAAATGGCTGTACTTGCTGTTTCCGGGATCTTCCACAAACGGCTGGTTTCCTTTTCTTGTGCTTGTTCTTTAGTTTCCATATCATGCTGTTCGGCAGCAACACAACTGTAGCTTAGTTCTGCCTCTGTTTTCGAGATTGCCAAATTCAGTCCATTTACTTATTAATCTTTATTTTTAATGAACACCATTAATCAGTAACTGCAAAAAAAAAAAAAATGAATAACCAATATTTTTAGTGGAAGAGCTGTAGCTGTGCTCTCAGTCATAAGGGTAGCCTCCTT
>QAOA01008681.1:80379-196322 GCA_003255065.1 Cercis canadensis
CATTGCTGGATCATCTTCATCAAGAGTATGTTCTTTGCTTTCTCATGGGTTTGAATGAGGTTTTCTCGCATGTGAGAGGACAAATCCTCTTGATGGATCCCCTTCCTCCTGTCAACAAAGTTTTTTCTCTAGTTGTCTAAGAAGAGAAGCAGAGATCAATTGGAATTGCTTCTCACTCAAGTGATCCCATGGCCTATACAGTCCATAGCCGTCAGAATCCTTCTGGTTCAGACAATAAATCCAGATATGGAAAGAAAGACAGGCCCATGTGTGCCCATTGTGGTATGCTTGGACATACAAAAGACAAATGCTACAAACTTCATGGTTATCCTCCAGGATACAAGAGAGGGAAGTCAGCTGGCACTGTGAATCATCTTTCTGAGCAAGAATCTTTCCAAATGACTTCACAGCAATATCAACAATTGGTTCATCTTCTCCAATCTCAGTTGTCGCAAGCAGCCATTCCTGATATGAATAACCACACCAACTCAGTCTCGGATGGTATTATTCTATCTTCTGTCATTTCCACTTTTCCTCATGATTCTGACTTTTGGATATTAGATTCAGGAGCCACATCTCATGTTTCTTTTTCTCTCAAGAATTTTACCTCACATAAAACATTGCACAATCACTTTGTCACTTTGCCTAATAATTGCAAGATTTCAGTTTCTGCCATAGGAAGTGTTCAATTAACTCCAGATTTCATTCTTCACAAAGTGCTTTATATTCCCCAATTTCGAGTCAATCTTATATCAGTTTCTGCTTTGTTACAGAATTCTACCTGTCTTGTGTCCTTTTATGCTAATTCTTTTCACATTCAGGACCTCAAACAATCGAAGCTGATTGACAAGGGTAATGTGTGTCAAGGATTATACACATACAAAGTCCACAAGCATGCTGAACAAGGCACACCTGATATAGATTTTTCTGTTTCCTCAAAATCCATCATTTGTAATATACTGCAATCTAATGCTGTTAATCCTGTGCATTCTGTCACTTCCACACCAAAACTTGTATCAGATTCTGTTTTTTCTTTCAATAAATTCAGCAATGCTAAATTGTGGCATGCTCGACTAGGTCATCTTTCTGATAAAGTGTTACAAATTTTGAGTAATACAATTCCTTTTACTTGTCCTTCCACTTACTCTTCTAGCACATGTCAGATATGTCCTTTATCAAAGTTCATACGTTTGTCATTCACTGCTCTTAATCATATGTCTCAGTCCCCTTTTGATTTAATTCATTGTGACATCTGGGGTCCTTATCATCACTGCACCTATGATGGTAAGCGCTATTTTTTAACCATTGTTGATGATTGCACTCGTTTTACCTGGGTATATTTGCTAGCAAATAAATCAGAAGCCACTGCTTCCATTATCAAGTTTGTTACCATGATTAAGACTCAATTTGGCAAGACCATTAAGCAATTTCGCTCAGATAATGCCAAGGAACTTGCTTTGACTACTTTTTTGCAACAACAAGGCACCCTTCATCAATTCTCATGTGCATATCGCCCTGAGCAGAATTCTGTGGTTGAAAGGAAACATCAACATCTGCTCAATGTGGCTCGTGCTTTGATGTTTCAAGCTCACATTCCTATTTCCTTCTGTGGTGAATGTCTTGTCACTGCTGTTTTCCTCATAAACAGAACTCCTTCTCCATTGCTAAAGGATAAATCTCCATATCAGCTGTTATACAGTCAGCTCCCAAACTATAATGCCTTCAGGGTTTTTGGATGCTTGTGTTTTGTAGCTACTGTTCCACCTGATAGAACCAAATTCACACCTCGAGCTGTGCCTGCAGTCTTCATGGGATATCCATTAGGATATAAAGGGTATAAGGTGTACAATCTTCACACCAAAAAATTCATGATCTCCAGGGATGTCACCTTTCATGAACATACATTTCCCTTTCAAACCATTCCACTCTCCCAAGATGCAGAGGTCTTATTCAGTACTACTGTGATTCCCACCTCTCAACTTGATTGTCAGCCATCTACTATGGCTCCTCTTCAACCTACCAGTTCCTCAGTTGATGCTTCTACACCACTTGGTCCAAATGCTTCTAATACATCTGCTCATAGTATTTCTGGTGCTTCTCTTTCTGTCTCTTCCAATTCTTCTACGCAGGCTACTGGAGATACACCAGATCCTCCTCTTCGCAGAACTGGGAGAACTGTAAGACCTCCTACTTATCTCAATGACTACATATGTTCCATTAATTCTTCTCCAGTCAGACATCCTATTCAGAATGTTATTTGCTATGACAAGCTTTCCAGCTCTTACAAGAATTATATTCTTCAAGTCTCTAGCATTTATGAACCTCAGTTCTACCATCAAGCAGTAAGCCATAAGGAATGGAGACTTGCCATGCAAGAGGAGATTAATGCTTTGGAAGCCAACCAGACTTGGAAGATTGTTCCTCTTCCCCCAGGGAAGCATGCCATTGGTTGCCGGTGGGTTTATAAGAATAAGTACAAAGCTGATGGTACTTTGGAAAGACACAAGGCCAGGCTAGTTGCTAAAGGATACACTCAGCAAGCTGGGATCGATTTCATGGACACATTCTCTCCAGTGGCCAAGATCACTACTGTCAGATTTCTCTTATCAGTAGCTGCTGTTAAGCATTGGTCCATGGTTCAACTGGACATTAACAATGCTTTCTTGAATGGTGATTTGTTTGAGGAGGTCTACATGCATCTTCCCCTTGGTTATAAGGCACCAGGTGAGAATATGGTCTGCAAACTCACCAAATCACTCTATGGCTTGCGGCAAGCATCCAGGCAATGGTTTCACAAGTTTTCTTCTGCATTACTCCAGCATGGTTTCTCTCAATCTCACACTGATTATTCTTTGTTTTCCATTGGAAAAGGTGATCATTTAGTCATCCTTTTAGTCTATGTGGATGATATTATCTTGGCTGGACCAAGTCATAGTGCTATTCAGCATGTTCAACAAATGCTTCAGACTTTCTTTAAGCTCAAGGTTCTTGGTGATCTCAAATTTTTCTTGGGCTTAGAAATAGCAAAATCCTCCAAAGGCATCCATCTCTCTCAGAGGAAATATACTCTTCAATTATTAGAGGATACAGGTTTTACTGCTGCTAAACCTTTTTCTTTACCTATGGATCCAAGTTTAAAACTCACCAAAACGGATGGTGACTTACTTCCTGATGCTTCCTTATACAGACGTCTCATTGGGAGACTCATGTATCTTACTGTCTCTAGGCCAGACATCAGCTATGCTGTCAATAAGCTGAGTCAATTCATGTCACAGCCCAGGGTGCCTCATTTAAAAGCAGTTCATCACCTCCTGCAGTATTTGAAATCTGCTCCAGGTCAAGGCCTTTTGTTCTCTGCTACATCTTCCTTACGCCTTGCTGCCTTTGCTGATGCTGATTGGGGTAGCTGCTTAGACACCAGAAGATCCACCACAGGGTACTGTATTTTCCTTGGTGATTCTTTGATCTCATGGAAATCCAAGAGACAACCTACTGTGTCTCGTTCCTCTGCAGAGGCCGAGTATAGGGCCTTGGCCAATGTCACTAGTGAGCTGCTATGGTTGAGGCAGCTGAGCAAAGTTTTCGAAATTTCCCCTGCTTCCATCATGGTTTTCTGTGACAATCAATCTACCATCCATCTTGCCACTAATCCTACCTCCACTGACAGATCCAAACATGTAGATATTGATTGCCATTTCATTAGAGAGCATGTCAATTCTGGTTTTCTCAAACTTGTACATGTTCAGTCACGGCATCAGCTTGCTGATTTACTCACCAAGCCTTTATCTTCTACTCAGTTTCGTTTTCTCAAGGCCAAGTTGGGTGTCTTAGACATTTACCTTCCAACTTGAGGGGGGGTATTAGACTTAATATAGCTCAGCACATATAGTTAGTATCCAGCTCAGCAAATTAGACTTAATACAGCTCAACACATATAGTTAGTATACAGCTCAGTTATAGGAAGTTAGTTAGGAAATTCAATTCAGTTTCTCTGTTATTGCAGCACATGCAGCACATGCAGTCCTTCTGCTATATATTTGTAAAGGCCACGATTGGCATCTCAATTTATTCAATGAATAAGATTCTTCTTCTCAAGTTCTAATATCCTCAATTCGAATTCCCTCAATTGCAATTGCAGTTGCTATTTATCTATAGGAAAAAAAAAATCCAATATTTTTAACATTTTAGTAAAATAACAGCATATACGAAGTATGGATGTACCTATATCATCAACCATCAACTTGATTAAAAAAACTATACCAAAGATTAAGGTCAGACACTGAAATTGGTTAGCTGCCTGGTATAACTTTCAGCACTTCTCTATTCCATTAGCTATCAAATACATCAAAATTAGTTTTTTTGTTGAAGGGTATTTATCATGTTATTATTGTCTAATTTCAATTTGTATTATATTGAGGATAACTATAGGGAAACGAACGTATACGTATGAAATGATGAAAAAGAAGACTTTTTTGTTCATCCATCTTGCAAAATTAGTAAAATAACATAGGAGCTATATAGCTACTCTATTTTTATTTTAGAAGTGATAACCACATAATATAAATAACAACTATATATTTTAAATATATATAAACATAATAACAATAAAACTCGAGAGTAATTTGGTCCATTATTAACTAGAGCAAATCAAATAATCTTTTCCTCCAACATCTCCCATCCCAAAATCATGGTTCCTTGATTTGTATAGTTATATTTTATTCTCTCTCTCTCTCTCCTNCTAGAGCAAATCAAATAATCTTTTCCTCCAACATCTCCCATCCCAAAATCATGGTTCCTTGATTTGTATAGTTATATTTTATTCTCTCTCTCTCTCTCTCCTTGTGTGTGTATGCTTCTACTGTAATACTGATTACTCTACAAGCTGTGGATGAATAAATTTATGTATAATAACAGTTTAAGAAGGAAAATCAAAGGGCTCTAGTCCTTCTTTGATATGAATCTGCAGGTTCTCCAGTACTAGAGGAGTATGTCTGGTGCTCGGGCAGCAATCTGTTTCTTGAATTGGGGAACGCACGCAACACACTAGCTAGCAGTTATAGGTTTATAGCAGAAGTTAGTGTGGTGCAGGATAATTTTTATATGGCTATTCCACCTTGAGCTTAATGTTCAACTAGGTATAAATGTCAAGAACTTCTGAAAAACGTAATCCTCAACTATTACTGGATGGTTAGGTGCACCATAAAAATTTGCCAATGAAACTTTTTTCTGTCAATTAAAGATGTTGAGATTTACATAATTTTTAATAACAATTACTTTATATGCTCTTTGTGGATTGCAAGTTAATAAAGATGTGTTATTGCAAGAAAGTTTGAAAACGGATATTAACGCACACCTATTTTCTGTTAAACATCACCCATGATTGCTTAAAGCGATTTAATTAAAAGGTCAAAAATTGAGATGATGAATGCGTAAAACATGTACAAGGGAAATATTTTCTTGAGAGCTCAAAGTTCCTTGGTGATCGTCGTCTCACACATGCTTCATTACTGTATGTTTTGTTAGAAGTTATTTCTAGAGATTTTTTTTTTCCTAAGAATTAAAACTTTTTAGTAAGAAAAAATTATTGGCAATAATTTCCATAAAACACACAAAGTAGAGAAGATCCTCTTCTCCAATCTTCAACTTGTTGACGTGACAGCCACCTACCCAACCATCTCCAAAAGCTTATATTTATACGTATGGTTGTTAGGAAAACGATAATGGAGACTAACTAGGTTGGCTTTGAGGCGTGAACAATTACACTGTCTTGAATGTAATATTGCTTCTCTATAAAAGCAAGTTACCCCAGGATACAACAAAGCCCTCAAAAACTCTCAATGGAAAAGTGAATTCTGATGCATTAGGATGTTCCCTTTTATAGAATTGAAAAGACACTAATGAACAAATATAATTGGTCAGAAATTAACAGACATAATTGTCTATTCAGAATAGTCACAACAGTCTGTTCGAAACAGACACAATTGTCTATTCGAGTTTATTCATTTGAACCTGTTAATTTAATTAACTACCATCCGAATCGGGTCAAACCGACCCGACCCGGTCCGGTCCAGATATTAAAACCAATGTTAAAATATTTGTCAAATCGATCAAGGCCCAAGTGCCCAAGTGCCAATCAAAAACCATTAATGGACTTTGTCTTGCTAGGCTATTTGGACTTGTCAAATGGGCTTGTGCCCATTTAACTAAAGTTACNAACGATAATGGAGACTAACTAGGTTGGCTTTGAGGCATGAACAATTACACCGTCTTGAATGTAATATTGCTTCTCTATAAAAGCAAGTTACCCCAGGATACAACAAAACCCTCAAAAACTCTCAATGGAAAAGTGAATTCTAATGCATTAGGGTGTTCCCTTTTATAGAATTGAAAAGACACTAATGAACAAATATAATTGGTCAGAAATTAACAGACATAATTGTCTATTCGGAATAGTCACAACAATCTGTTCGAAACAGACACAATTGTCTATTCGAGTTTATTCATTTGAACCTGTTAATTTAATTAACTACCATCAGAATCGGGTCAAACCGACTCGACCCAGTCCGGTCCAAATATTAAAACCAATGTTAAAATATTTGTCAAATCGATCAAGGCCAAGCAAAGACCATTAATGGACTTTGTCTTGCTAGGCTATTTGGGTTTGTCAAATGGGTTTGTGCCCATTTAACTAAAGTTACTTTATAACTTTAGTTTGCATTTATAAAGTCTTTTACATACTCTAAGTTAACCAATGTGGGACTTGGTTAATTATTAGCATATTTTACAAACTATTTCAACAATGATTTCACCTAACTTCAGGTTAATTAAATTTGGACACTATACAACCTTACATATTAGGTGCTATTACCTTTTTTGCCATCCCAAATTTTGTAATTTGAATTAACCTAATTCCAAATGGGATGTATCAAAATAAATCTTTCAAACTTTACCAGAATGACAATTAACTAGGTTTTAATAAGTAAAAATTTATTATGTAGCAATCCGTGACACGAAAAAATTACACCGTCTTTACCCTGTGCTTCTAGTTGGTTATTCTCCAAGTAAATTCATTTATGTTTTCCTTGTCTCCAATGAAGGTTCATTTATTTGCTTGTTCTTCATGGTGGGTTCAAATGACAGAAAACTTAAGTAGTTATGAATTTGAACACAAGACTTCCTTGATAGATCTCTAGTGATCAATCATTAGGTTGTCCTCTTGTTGACATTAAAAGCATTTTAGTAGAAACATTATGATTCTTACAGGATGCATAAAATAAAATTATATAGCAGCAATTGCAGCAAAAACAAGTATATTTTTGGGAACACCAAGTTCCTAGCTCTTTTATACTCATTGATAACTTGTTAACAATCAAATAAGCACTGACACTTATCATCGAAGTCACAGTATCCCCCCACTGCATTCTCCTTCTGCATGCACTGTTTTTTGCAATGATCGATTTGAAAACATAGCCCTTTCCATGTTCCACTAGGCTTTCTGCAAATTGTTCCACAATGGTTGTATTTGCACCAACAATTAAAGTCTGGACAGCCACCCCCAAGTGCACCCTCCTTGTCTCTGCACTGTATATCGCAGGTATAAGGGGCGAGACAAATCCCTTTCCATGTTCCACTAAGTATAAGACAACGTCCATCACTAAGCATTCCTTCCCCTGCAATTATAGANAGTGAAAAGAAGCAAATTTCTTCCAGCGAGTCAGAGGTGCGGCGCCCAAACTTCAGAGGTGCGGCGCCCGAATTTAATTATGCAGACGCGACTTATTTTCTCATGGGTTTTAGGGCTTTAAAGTGAGGGGTATAAATAGGAAAGCTAAGGAATTAGAAGGGGTTGGTTCTTAGACATTTTTGGAGGCACAAAGGAGGCAAGGCAAGGATTAAAGGGAGGAGATGCAAGGCTGATTTGACCTTCAAACCAGAGTTTTTCCTCTTTTACCTTTGAATCATGTCTCAATTTTATTCTTTCTTGTTCTCTTCATCTAGTATGAACTAATTCTCTTATCTAGGGTACGATGTAGCCTAATTAGGACCAGCTGTAGTTTCATATGAAGTTAATTCCATTATTTATCTCTTAAATTTGAGCGTTTATCTCTTCTCTTAATGCTTCTGATTGTCTGGCCAATAATTAGATGAATTGTTAATCACAATGAGACCGGAAGGAGAGTTGTGTGTCAAGTTCCTTGGGGTAAATGCCATGAGTTACATGGAGGATAGGAATATACCTCCATGGCTTATGTAATCAGTCAAAAAGATCCACAAAACTAAATGAATTCGTAATTATTGTAACTCGTATAGGGATATACAGGGTTAGTAATTAAGGAATACTTACACTAGACCTTGGGAGAGGCTAGTGAATAAATTAGGGAATCTTGATTAGCAAATAGGAAGATAAATTGGAGTTAATGGAATATGGAATGAAAGCTGGGAGTAATTATGGTGAAGTCGGAACCCTAGGTGTTTCTCTCTTGCTGAATCTATAATTTTTTCTGGTTTAATTTGCTATTTTTCTGGTTTACATTGTTTTCATTCTATTTTTAGTTGTTTCATTGAAATATCTTCTTATCGATTGATTAGATAAAGTTAAGGTTAACCCTATTTCGGTAGTTGGTACATTAGTCCTCGTGGGAACGATAAATTGATCTCATTTTATTACTTGCAAACGACAACGTACACTTGCGTTGGAATTTTCACAACAACCAAGTACCTAGCTCTTTTATAGTCATTGATAACTTGTTAACAATCAAATAAGCACTGGCACTTATCATCGAAGTCACAGTATCCCCCCACTGCATTCTCCTTCTGCATGCACTGTTTTTTGCAACGATCGATTTGAAAACATAGCCCTTTCCATGTTCCACTAGGCTTTCTGCAAATTGTTCCACAATGGTTGTATTTGCACCAACAATGAAAGTCTGGACAGCCACCCCCAAGTGCACCCTCCTTGTCTCTGCACTGTATATCGCAGGTATAAGGGGCGAGACAAATCCCTTTCCATGTTCCACTAAGTATAAGACAACGTCCATCACTAAGCATTCCTTCCCCTGCAATTATAGAAAGAAAATATATATATATATATATATATATATAAAGACGATACTGGTCGATGATCATGATTAATTCTTAACCAATATTGAATAAAGAGAGAGAGAGACTAACCCATCACAGAGCGAAGGAGAAGGGCAAGGTAGAGAAAGGCAACAATCAAGACGGTAGATCTACAAACAGAAGTTGCCATGTCTGCTACAAATTAAAGGCTCTAGTTGGTTCTCAAGGAAAAGATTTGGTTAGGTATATATAGGAAAGTGAGGCATATTGTGGTTAATACGGTTGCTTTGGATACTTCAATAGCTAGCTAAACTCATTGGAATTAAAAATGATTAAGTATTTGGCATGAAGGATCTTCCAAGTATGGTCATATACTTGTCTCTAATTCTTGTCATGTTCCTTTCATTTTTATCCTTAGTGATGGTGTTCGGCAGTAGGCAAAGTAAAATACAAATGGGGCACATGTATAGCCATTTTCATTCCAGAAGGATTGAATCTGTAAGTTAAATAAGCTCTTCAATTCTTATATTCAAAATTACACACATAGGTCATCAATTTCGGAAATCTACAACTAGGTCCATTTATGCATAATTGTGACAGAGAGTTGAGATCATTGTTGAAATAATGACGGTGGAAGTAGAAGGGAAAGGCACATAAAGGCAAAGATGGTGAAAGATTTACAAACAGAAAAAGTCATCTTTACTAGCAAGGCTCCTATTGGTGCTGAAAGCGAAGATTAGCATAGGTACACAAAGCAAAGTACATTGATAATAATAAGCGGTAATTTAAATTGTGGTTGTAGTTGTGTGTGGACTACAATTTAAATACTTGGTAATGAGTAATACTATGTAAAGGATGTCTTGAATCCTAGTCTGTTTAGAATTCTAGTTTGTGTTATAGAGGAGTCCTAGTCTAACTAGAATCATAATCCTGTCTAGTATGTGTTATAGAGGAGTCCTAGTCTAACTAGAATCCTAATCCTAGTAATCTGGGGATTTTATCTGTAAAACAAAGGCTATAAATTCATCCTTTGTTTCTAGGGTTTATACAGAAGACAGAAAGGGTGAGAGAGAGGCCAAGTGTTATATTCTTGATTCCGAAGTGAATTTTGATCTGCTGCTACCTGTGGACGTAGCCCTAATTGGGTGAACCACGTAAATTTGTGTGTGCATCTGTTTATCTATTTATTTTCTTGCTCGATTTCCGTAACAAGTGGTATCAGAGCTTCTGGTTTGTCTCGTCTGTTTTCTGTTTGATTGAGCAAGATGTCACACAATCTGAAGATCAAAAAATTCACTGGGAAAAACAGTTTCAATCTATGGCTCATCAAGATGCGCACTCTGTTGAAATAGCACGGAATCTAAACGCCCCTATCCAAACTACAACTTGCAAGGATGACCGACACTGAGTTTGCTGAGTTAGAAGAGAAGGCTCATTCGACTATCTTCCTCCGCCTAGCAGAAGCAGACGAAATCATATATGAAGTCGCTTCTGAAGAAATTGCGGCTGGTCTATGGTAAAGTTAAAGAGCCTATACATGACGAAGTCTCTAACTCACAAGCTTCTATTGAAAAAGCATATGTTTGCTCTCCGTATGAAGGAAGGTACCCTTCTGAAAGATCATCTAAATGAACTAAACTCCATTCTGATGGATATGAGAAACATTGATGAGAAGATAGATGATCAGGATGCTGGCCTAATTCTGTTAGTTTCTTTACTAGTGTCCTATGAGAATTTTGTCAATTCCTACTATATTGGTAAAGATTGCATCACTTTGGAAAAAGTCAGATCTAGCCTTCATATGCGAAAAATCCGACAACAAGCATATGGTAATGTTGATGATAGTCTTGAAGTTGGGTTAGTGACCACGATTTCTGATAAGGGCAAATGGAAGAAGAAGGGAAAAAGTCAGAACAAGTCAAAGATAGAACCGAAGGTGGATCCAAAGGACATCTGCAAATACTACAAGAAACCAGGACACTGGAAATATGAATGTCCGAAGAAGAAGAATAATAATAGGAGGAATTCGATTGCTGTTGTAGCCAAAGTAGAATCCTCTTCAGAATCAAACTTGGTTCTTGCAGTTGTTGATCATTAGCACTCGTCAAATCAATGGGTGCTAGACTCTGGCTGCTCGTATCATATGTGTCCTTTCAGGGATTGGTTTTCAACATATGAGAAGAGAGATGGAGGAAACGTTTTAATGGGCAATGATGCGCTCTGCAAAAAATTCGATATCGGTACTGTTTAGATCAGGATGCATGATAGGGTGGTGAGAACTCTTACTGATGTTCGATATGTTCCAGAGCTATAGAAGAATCTGATATCTCTGGGTGTCATGGACACCAAAAGCTTCCTATGCAGAATTGAAGGTGGAGAGATGTATATTAGTAAGGGTGCCACAGCCGTCATGAAAGAAGTTAATAAGGGTAACCTCTATGCTTTGCAAGGCTCCACAGTGATAGGTTCAGTATCTTTAGTTTTTGGTTCTGAAAAATCTGGGTCTGATCAGACCAAGATTTGGCAGATGCGTCACGGGCATATGAGTGAAAGATGAAAGTCAATTCTAAGCAAACAGAGCATTTTTGGAGGATGCAAGGCAAAACAACTCCAGTTTTGTGAGCACTGCGTTTTTGGGAAGCATCATAGGAGTAAATTCCCAAAAGTAGTTCATAGTACAAAAGCCACTCTAGACCACATTCACTCAAATTTCTGAGGCCCATCTAAGGTCTCGTCTTTTGGAGGTGCTAGGTATTTTTTGTCCTTTATTGATGACTACTCAATGATGACCTGGGTATTCATGTTGAAGTAGAAGAGTGAAGCCTTCAAATTCTTCAAGTAATGGAAGATTCTTATTAAGAATCAGATGGGAAAGAAAATTAAACATCTTCGAACGGATAATGGCTTGGAGTTTTGTTCTAAGGAGTTCAGTGAGTTCTGTAAGTCTGAAGTCATCCCTAAACACTATACTATTAAAGATACCCTACAACAGAATGGTGTTGCAGAGAGAATGAATAGGAAAATATTGGAGAGAACTCGCTACATGCTGTCAAATACTAGTCTGAGTCGGAGTTTCTAGGTTGAGGCTGTTAACATAACTTGCTACCAGGTGAATCGGTCTCTTGCTACTGTCTTAGACTGTAAAACACTCATTCAGGTATGGTCTGAAAAACCTGCTGATTACTCTAGTCTTAGAATATTTGGTTGTCCTTCTTATTATTATGTTAGTGAAGGTAAGTTGGAACCGAAAGCCAAGAAAGGGTTGTTTATGGGCTATGGAAATGGGGTGAAGGGATATAAAATATGGTCTCCATTTGAAAAGAAAGTCATTCTCTTTAGGAGTGTTACCTTTGATGAAAATTACATGTTTCACCCGAGATTGGAGTTTGATGTTTCAGGAGAGCAGGATAGTGTCACCAAATAGGTGGAGTTTGAATTGACTCCTGACAGTAAACAAGGTGACTTACCTCTGACTGAGGAGGTTACTGATGAGCCTTAAGATGGATCTGGTCCTGAGCTGACACAGCCACACAGTATTGCTGTTGACAAACCTCGTAGGCAGGTCAGGTCCCCTCAGAGATATGGTTTTGAAGACATGGTGACACATGCCCTGTAGGTGGCAAAGGAGGTAGTGTCTCCAGACCCCTCTACCTATCGAGAAGCCATCATAGAAGCTGAGTCTGCTCAATGGGTTGCTGCAATGGGTGAGGAGATGAAATCTCTTCACAAGAACTAGACATGGGAGTTAGTTGAATTTCAGTAGGGGAGAAGTGTAGTAGGCTGCAAGTGGATTTTCAAGAAGAAGTTTGGTACCCCAGGGGCTAAAGGTATCAGATACAAAGCCCGTCTAGTTACAAAAGGCTACAGTCAAAAACAGGGTGTGGATTACAATGAAATCTTTTCACCAGTGGTAAGACACACTTCTATCCAAGTGCTGCTAGCATTGGTAGCACATCAGGAATCTGAGCTTGAGCAGCTTGATGTTAAGATAGTCTTTCTACATGGAAAGCTTGAGGAGGAGATTTTGATGAGTCAGCCAGAAGGATTTATGGTTTAAGGAAAAGAGGACCACATCTGTAGACTTCAGAGATCTTTGTATGGGTTGAAGCAATCTCCCAGATAGTGGTACAAAAGATTTGACAACTTCATGATTGATCACAGGTACAACAGGGGTCGTTATGACTGTTGCGTGTATCACAGTAAGATGGAGGGTGATTATTTCATTTATCTACTTCTATATGTGGATGACATGCTCATTGCATCTTGGGACAAGTCTGCAATTCAGAAGTTGAAGTCCTTACTTAGTGCAGAGTTTGACATGAAAGATCTGGGAAAGGCTAAGAAGATTTTAGGTGTGGAGATTCACAAGGATTGCACTCAGAGAAAGCTCTTCTTATCTCAGAAGGGCCACATTTAGAAGGTTCTGTCCCGTTTTGGGATGTCCACAACGAAACCTCTAAGTACTCCTTCAGCTGCTAATGTCCATCTTTCTATAGCTCTTGCACCTCAGTCTCAGATAGATTTAGAGTATGTGTCTCGGGTTCCATATGCTAGTGCAATGGGGAGTCTCATGTATGCTATGGTGTGCACGAGGCCAGATATTGCACATATAGTTAGTGTAGTGAGTAGATTTCTGAGTCAACCTAGGAAGGAACACTGTAAGGTTGTGAAACGTATCTTTCGATATTTGAGAGGTACATCAGATGTTGGGTTGATCTATGGAGGTAATGCAGGTCATGTGCTTGTTGGATATTCAAATTCAGACTATGCTGCAGATGTGGATGCTAGGAGATCAGTGACAGGCTATGTATTCACAGTTGGTAGTTCTATTGTCAGTTGGAAGGCTACTTTTGAACCTTCAGTTGCTTTATCTACCACAGAGGCCAAGTATATGATTGAAGGGGTTGATAAGGAAGGGATTTGACTGAAGGGGTTAATTGGTGACTTTGGCCTTTCTCACGATCAAGCTATCATATTCTGTGATAGTTTAAGTGCTATTTGTTTGGCCAAAGATCAGGTCCATCATGATAGGACAAAGCACATTGATGTCTGTTATCACTTCATCTGTATAGAAAACAGACTCAAGGTTCAAAAGATTGGCACTCAGGATAACCTAACAGATATGTTCACTCAACCCGTTCCTAAAAGCAAGTTCATGCATTGTTTGGGCTTGCTAATTGTTCACAGTTGGAGATTGCCCTAAGGGACAGGCAGTGGTAGAGTTTGGAGCAACTACTTGTGGATGAAGAGGATTCAATCCAAGGTGGAGATTTGTAAAAGATGTCTTGAATCCTAGTCTGTTTAGAATTCTAGTCTTTCTTATAGAGGAGTCCTACTCTAACTAGAATCCTAATCCTATCTAATATGTCTTATAGAGAAGTCATAATCTAACTAGAATCCTAATCCTAGTATTCTAAGGATTTCATCTATAAAACAAAGGCTATAAATTCATCCTTTGTTTCTAGGGTTTATATAGAAGACAGAAAGGGTGAGAGAGAGGCCAAGTATTGTATTCTTGATTCCATCGTGAACTTTGATCTGCTGCTGCCCGTGGACGTAGCCCTAATTGAGTGAACCACGTAAATTTATGTGTGCATCTGTTTATTTGTTTACTTTTTTGCTTGATTTTGAAACATACTATTTGTCCACTATAGAGGTTTTCAATATCTTATAATGGTATTTGGCACAATACAAACTTGATTAGATTCACTTACATCATTGAATGTCAACTCATGTGAGGTTTTCAATATCTTATAATGGTATTTGGCACAATACAAACTTGATTAGATTCACTTACATCTTTGAATGTCAACTCATGTTTTTTTAATTGATGATTTTCTCAAGTTGAGTTAGTGAAAACCTAACTACTGTGTAAATGGAATTATCTAGTAGGAGTATTGCTACCCCACACTAGTTAGGCTTGCACTGACATAATTGGTTCATTAAAAATATAACTTTTTATTTTTGTATGTCTCAAATTTTGCCAACTTAATAAGTGTAAACTAATGTGAGTTTTCAAAATATGTAGCTAACATTTCTCATTGTAAACCAACCTAGCAAGAAAATCTATTTCATTTAATAATATTTATATCAAAAGAAGAAGATCAAGGCAATGGAAAGCATGCCATGTGGACACTTTACTAAAAGAAGTAGGATTTACATGGAGCTCAGGGCAAAGATGGAGGCATTTATAGAAAGAGATAATGCCGCTCAGGGTATTATCTAATTACAAATGGGATGTATCAAAATAAACATTTCAAAATTTTCTAGAATACATTTAACTCGATTTTCATAATTAAAAATTTAATATATAGCAACCTTGACATGAAAAAATTCCAATATAAGTTTTTACCTCAACCAAAACCATTTTTGGGTGTTCCCAAATGTTAAATCAAACATGCTTGAATCATCCCCTTACACCTGCACTTGTGTAATATGGAACCCTTCTCGTGAAACTAGAGGTTGTACTAACTCTACATCCCTCCCTCTATCCAACTACTTTCTGAGCCATACCAGCTATAAAATTTCCATCTCCATCTCTTACCATAGCTCCAATGCCTCCACCCCTTTCTTTTCCAGTAGATAAACTGAACATAAGAATTTGACCTCAATTCCTCGACTTGAACAGTACATGAAAGAGAGCACCAACTTTCAGGTTACCAAAACCAGTCTAATGCAGGTTAGCCAGCCTCACCTGATATTTATTGACATTGAATCATCAAGATTGAAAACAATACAAGTTCAATACACGTTTTGAACAAGTCTGAATTTTCACTGCCTCTATTATTACAATCTCTTGCGGTAAACCAAGAGCTATAACATCCTAGAGAAGTTTGAATCCAATCCACATACTAGGCAAATGGAAGTTTAAGCAGCCATGATCCACAAGGAATTAAAACTCATGGGAAGCCTCGACTTATATCTATCGCAGCTATGATTTCAAATACACACCAAGACAGAGAATCACACAACAGCTAAAGTTCTTCACTTTACTATTATAATATATGTAAGTTACGCCTTATGTACCTTGCTCCAATCAGTTTTGATGAACTAAACCTCGTTTGTGTAAATAGCTTATTTAAGCATTTACATAAGAAGGCCTTGTGTGAGAAATTCTCATATAATAAGCTTCTTTTAAATTAAGTTATATTGTGTTTGGATAGAAATTGAAAAAATCATTTCTAAAGTCATAAAAGTGGAGGACATTAGCCATGTGGCTTTAGAAAATTTTTTACTATCATTTGGGGATATTTTTGTTTCCATTTTTTAAAAAAAATTACTATAGGTTAGAAAAGTCTTTTTCTTAGAACATCTAAAAAATAGCTTAATAAAATAAGCTAAAAATAACTTTTTGGAGAATAATAAACTGTTTATATAAGCTTATCCAAACACAATTTTATTTACATATACACTTATGATAATAATAAAAAAAAAAGCTCCAATAAGCCCTAAGCTCCAATCTTCTATTCACTATTAGTATGTAAAGCATATCCTACCTAAACATTGTATCTTGATCCACAAGTCATACCCACAAACTTTCACGCAATTGTGATTAAAGAGAGCAACAAATATTAAATTTTGGTTTCAAAGCTATATACAAAGTGGCAAGATAAAATGGGCTAAGTGACATGGACCGGGTTGCAAGAGATTTCATGAATCGGGCAGAGCATAATAAGGCCCAGAAGAAAAGATGTCACAACTACCCTATTTCAATAAAAGAGGCATAACTTTCAGCTTGGGTGGATTTACGGGGCCAATGACCCGGCGTTTCGAAGCTCATTCAGAGGCGAATACCATGACATCCAGATTTACCCAGTTAAGGCCAAATTCAGGCCTAAAATCCTGCAAAAACATTTGTTTTGGTCTATTTTGTAGTTTGTTGATTTCTTTTGTAATATTTTAGGGTTTCCTTTTAGTACTTAAGTTTCATGTTTTGTTTGTAGCCGTATTCAAAACATTATTCAGTTTCTTTGAGATTATACAGTTTTGTGTTTGAGGTTCCTTTGTTGTTTTCTCGCTACGTCACTAAGGGTGTGGAATTGGAACCAGACTTTTAATGTGCTAGATCTCATGCAGAATCCAGGTTTTGGTAGAGAGAGTGTCCTCCAATAAATCTGGAAAAAGAAATTTCAGGCAACTCAATGAAAGATAGACACATGGGGAAAGAAGTCATCTGTTCCGTATGACAACGAGATCTACACTCTCTCAAATAAGACACTATTCCTCTAGAGCGATCAAAAGTTTTCAAAAGATTCCCTAACTCAAGTGTTTTTCATACGACGAAGGGAAGCAACAATAGCATGCAAGCCATATCTGAACTATCATCACTACTATCACTATTAATTAGAGTACTGAGTATTGACTGAGAATTGCAGATTCTATTCCTAGAGAGGGGTGAATAGGAATTGTTAAGAATTTCTCCTAAAAACAAATTCAAATCACAGATTTGTTTAAGAACTGGTTCTTACAAACTAGTTCTTTGACAAATACCAAATTTGAATATAACGAAATAACTTAACAAACCATATAAACCAAAACAAAAAACTATCCAGACAATCAGAGAAGATGAGGAAGAAGATCAACAAAAATCTTTATAGTGGTTTGGCTTAATCATGCCGACATCCACTTCTCCCATAGCATAGGGTTCCACTAAGTTTATTTTTCCAAGTTTCTCCAAGCTTAACAATCATGGTTTTTGTTTTTCAAGCTCACCATGAACTCTCTCTCTCTACTTCACTAGAGATCACTCTCATGGATTTCTCCCGTAGAAATCCAAATATAAAACCCAAGTGTTTGGTTCAACCCCAAAGAAGAAACTCTCTCACAGAGTAGATATGTTACAATGAATATCAAAGGTACAAACAAAGTTTTCCAAGGTTCAAATTCATTTATTGTCTCTTCATGGTGGGTTCAAATGACAGAAAACTTAGGTAGTACTATGGACTTAAACACAAGACTTACTAGATAGATCTCTAGTGATCAATCATTAGGTTGTCCCCTTGTTGACATTAAAAAAAAAAAACTTTATTATAAACATTAAGGCTAACATAAAATTATAGAGTAGCAATTGCAGCAAAAATGGATTTAATTTGAGAACACCAAGTGCCTCGTGCTTTTATAGTCATTTATAACTCATTAACAACAAACTATGCACCGGCACATAACTAAGTTATAGTTCCCCCATTGCATTCTCCTTCTGCTTGTACTCTTGTTCACAATGATCACTATGTAACAATGGCCCTTTTCATATTCCACTAGGCTTGCTTCAAGTTGTTCCACAATACTCCTATTTGCATCAACAATTAATGTATGGACAGCCACCCCCAAGCAGGTCCATTTATGCATAATTGTAACGGAGACTTAAGACCATTCTTGAAACAACAAAGGTGAAAGAAGAATGGAAAGGCACATAAATGCAAAGATGGTAAAAGATTTACAAACAGAAATAGCCATATTGGCTAGAAAAGTTCATGTTGGTGCTGAAGGCAAAGATTAGCTTAGGTATACATAAAAAAAGCACATAGATAACAATAAGCAGTGATTTAAATTGTGGTTGCAATCGTGGTTACAGACTGCAATTTAAATACTTGGTAATGAGTAATACTATTTGCACACTACGGAAGTTTTCAATAACTCATAATGGTAATATAAATTTGATTTGATTCACATAAATTTTTTGATGTGAACTCGAGTTTTTTTTATCAATGATTTTATCAAGGTGAGTTAGTNACAAGAAGGAATATGAGCTACTAAGAATAATTTTATTGAAGATAACTTGAGACTTAAATACACATGAAAGATGCTAGAATAAAGGATCATGACCCAAAATTCTAGTCAGCACAACTAACAACATAGTCCACTACTTGAGTAAAATAACAACTAAGCAGAAAAATAGGAACTAACAGCCACTAACAGTAACAACTAGTTGAAACAAACTTTGACAGATTTCTAAGGTACGTTTTCAACACTCCTCCTTGCCTTGGAAGCTGCAAACTCCAAGTTTATTCCTCAGAAACTCAAACCTGCTAAGTGCAAAAGACTTAGTAAAAATATCAGCAGCTTGGTCTTCTATTTTGCAATAAACCAGACTTATATCTCCATTTTCCTGCACTTCTCTCAGATAAAACAATTTGATATTGAAATGCTTGGTTTTTCCATGGAACACAGGATTATGTGACATTGAAATTGCTGCTTGATTCTCCACCAGGATTTCTGTGCCTTGGTCTTGTTCCAAACGTAAATCTGCTAGAATATTCCTCAACCAAATAGCTTGATTGACAGTTGATGTTGCTGCAATGAATTCAGCTTCGACTGTTGATTGAGCTACTATTTCCTGCTTCTTGGAACACCAAGAGAAAACACCTGAACCCATACTGAAACAGTACCCTGAAGTACTCTTCATATCATCCAAAGAACCTGCCCAATCACTGTCAGAATAACCGAATAATCTGAAATTTTGTTCCTTGCAATACTTCACTCCATAATTGACAGTTCCTTTGATGTATCTTACAACTCTTTTTGCTGCCTTCAAGTGCAATTCACTTGCACAATGCATGAATCTTGACAGAATACTTACTGCAAATAGGATGTCAGGCCTTGTTGCTGTAAGGTACATTAAACACCCTATTAATCCTCTGAAATGAGCTTCATCAACTTTATTAGCTCCATCCTCCTTGATGAACTTCTCCTTTTGATTCATAGGAGTGTTCATTTCTTTGCAGCTATCAAGGTGGAATTTCTTGAGGATCTCCTTTGCATACTTCTTTTGACAAATAAAAATTTCATGCTTCCTTTGAGTGATCTCCATTCCCAAGAAATAGGTCATAAGACCAAGATCAGTCATTTCAAAAACATTCATCATTTCTTGCTTAAATTCTTCAATAAGTGCTGCATTACTTCCTGTCACCAAAAGATCATCAACATACATAGAAATAATTAGAATTTCTGTACCAGAATGCTTAACATAGAGTGTAGCTTCTGATAGGCTTCTTTGAAAGCCCAAACTCAATAGATGATCATTGATTCTGCTGTACCAGACCCTTGGTGCTTGCTTTAAGCCATAAAGAGCTTTTTTTAGCAAGTAAACTTTGTCTTCCTGGCCTTTGATTACAAAACCTTCTGGCTGCTCAACATAAATCTCCTCCTGCAGAAGTCCATTGAGAAAAGCCGACTTGACATCCATGTGAAACACTTGCCATCCCTTTTGTGCTGCAATGGCAAGTAGCAATCTGATTGTATCAAGTCTGGCAACAGGAGCAAAAGTGTCAGAATAATCAATCCCAAATATTTGTGCATAACCTTTTAGCACAAGCCTTGCTTTGTGCTTGTTTATTGAACCATCAGGATTGAATTTTGTTCTGAACACCCATTTGCCACCTATGACATTTCTATCATGAGGTTTTTGAACCAGTTTCCAGGTTTGATTTTTTTCAATCATGGACAGCTCTTCTTGCATTGCAGCCAACCATCTTTGGTCCATCATAGCTTCCTTAAAGCTTGCAGGTTCACACATTGCTACATTGCATACTGCCACATTGCTTCTTTGATAGATGTCAGAGAGCAATCTGGTGCCTCTAACAGGTGGTGTTGTGAGAAATCTTAACGCAAGTGTACGTTATCGTTTCCAAGTAATAAGATGAGATAGAGTTATCGTTCCCACGAGGACTAATGTATCAACTACCGAAATTGGGTTAACCTTAATTTTATCTAATCAATCAATATGGAGAGATTTTCAAGAAACAACTAAAATAGGATAAAAACAAACTAAACCAGTAAAATGATAGAATTATCAAGAAAGAAAATATCTAGGGCTTTTGATTTCATCATAGCTATTCTGATTTGCTATTCCTAATTCATTAACCAAGAACACTCTTCCTAATTGCTAGCCAAGAACCCTAAATTATTTATTAGCCTTTCCCAAGGTCAAACAAAAGTATTTCTAAGTTATGAACTCACGATATTCCTATGTGAATTGCGAACAACCTAGAAATTTACTTAATTCTATGGTTCTTTTTAAATAGCTACACAAGCCATGGAGGTATATTCCTATCCTACATGCAACCTATGTTCTTAATCTCTATGATCTTTAATTACAAATTACCTCCCAGTCTCATTGTAATTATCTAATCAACTAATTGGTGATCAAGCAATTAAAAGCATGAAGATTTGAGAAGAAGAAGACAATTTAATAAAGGAGTTCTTGAATTAAAGAAATAGAAAATCACAAATCATCCTAGCTAGGCTACATCATAGCCCTAGAAGGGAATTTAGTTCATGCTATAAGAAGAGAACAAGAAAGAATAAAATTTAGACATGATTCAAAGGTAAAAGAGGAAAAACTCTGGTTTGAAGCTCAAATCAGCTTCGCATCTCCTTCCTTCAATCCTTGATTTGCCTCCTTTGTGCCTCCAAAAGTATCTAAGAACGAACCCCTTTCTAATTCCCTAGATTTCCTATTTATACCCCTTCCTCCAAAGCCCTAAAACTAGAAGAATTTAAGTCACGTTTGCAGAAACAAGTACGGGCGCCGCACCTTTGAAGATTGGGCGCCGCACCTCTGACTCGCTGGAAGAAACATGCTTTTTTGCACTTTCGGGCGCCGCACCTCTGCATTTTGAGGGGTGCACCCCTGAGCTGTTGTCCCAACATGTGTATTTTTTTGCATACGGGGGGTGCGGCGCTACTGTTCAAGGGGTGCACCCTTGAGCTGCTGTCCTGGTTTTAAGTTTCATGCTCCAGGGGCCGCGACTCTAGGTTTTGAGCGCCGCAACCCTTAAATTATGTCCCATAAACTTCCCAATTCTGCAATTCTTCATTCTAACCTATGAAACCTACAATTTAACATAAAAGATCACATTAGATGATGATTAATCTCAATAAACAATCAAATAATTAAGTAAAGGATATCTAAAAGGTGGGTATAAAAGCCACTCAATAGGTGGATCATCTACTGTGTCTTCAAGTACCAGCAGAGGATTTTGATTTTCCTTTGAGTCATTCCAACTCCATTTTTTGTCCTCCATGAAGTACACATCTCTACTTATTAGGATTTTCTCTGTTTGAGGCTGAAAAATCCTGTAAGCTTTAGAGATGGTGTTGTAGCCAATAAATATTCCAGGTTCTGCCCTTTTGTGAAGTTTATCACGCTTAACCTGAGGCACATGTGAGTAGCATAAACAACCAAATATCTTAAAAAAAATCCAAAGAAGGTTTGAAACCAAACCAAGCTTCAAATGGTGTTTGATTTTGCACAGCTCTTGTAGGCAGCCTGTTTTGAATGAACACAACAGTATTTGCAGCTTCAGACCAAAATTTCTTTGGTAAGTCTTTCTGATGCAGCATACACCTAGCCATCTCCATGATTGATCTATTTTTCCTTTCACTCACTCCATTTTGCTGAGGAGTGTAAGGAGCAGTGAGTTGATGTTCTATTCCAGCCTCTGTACCAAATTGTTGAAACTGATTTGAGACATATTCCTTCCCATTATCAGACCTTAGAATCTGAATATTACAGCTGGTTTGGTTTTCTACATGAGCTTTGAATTTCCAGAACACCTCTGCAACCTCTGATTTATATCTAAGAAAATAAATCCAGCACATTCTGGTTAAATCATCTATAAAAATGATATAATAGAGACTTCCTTTTAGTGATGGAGTTCTTTGTGGACCAGCAAGATCAGTGTGAACTAGCTGGAGCTTTTGTGTGGCTCTCCAAACACCGTCAGGGAATGGTTGCCTTGTTTGCTTCCCAAATTGACATGCTTTACAGTCAATTAATTTTGCTGTTAAGGTAGGTACTCCACGAACAAGTTGATTTCTCAGCATGTAGTTCATTCCCAAATGATGGAAATGACCTAACCTCCTGTGCCAAAGATCAGTTGAGCTTGCTGTAACTGGGAAGGCAGCTTGCTCCTCCTTCATTGGATCAAATGAAAAATTCTTGCTCCTCATTTTGACCTTGAACATTTCTTGGCCTGTTGGATCCTTGATTATGCAGCATTTGTTTTCAAAAATAACTTTGAATCCTTTCTCAAGTAACTGTCCAACACTGAGTAAGTTTTGACTAATATCAGGTACATATAAAACATCAGTAAGAATTTTTGTACCTGAGTAGCTTGTTATAGCTACAGTGCCTTTTCCTTTTACTGGAATGTGTTCACCATTTCCAATTTTGACCCATTTAACTTCAGTGCTCTCCAATTCTTTGAACAACTCTCTGTCATAGGTCATATGGTTGGTGCAGCCACTATCAATTAACCAGGATTCACATGAGTTGCTGCTGGAAAAACAGGTTGCAACAAAAAGCTGATCTTCCTCCTCTTGACTAGCATTTTTTGCTTCAACAGCTGCTTGTTGAATTTTTGCTTTGCATATTACTGCCTCATGCCCCATTTGGTTGCATTTATTGCATTTTGCATCAGGTCTCCTCCAGCATTTGAAATAAAGATGAGATTTTCCACCACAATGTTTACAAGGTGGAAATCTTTCCTTTTTGCTGCTACTATTATTGTTATTAGAAGTAGCATCTCCACTTGCAACTATGTCCTTCTTGCTTTTCTTTTTCTTTCCCTTGCCACCAGATTGGTGCTTTGACTGCAGAGCTCCTTCAACTGTACCCTCTTGTCTTATGAGTCTTCTCTGTTCAGTGGCCTGCAAAGAATGAATTACTTCTGCCAAAGTAATACTCGACAGATCCTTAGTATTTTCTAAAGCAGAGATTGAGGCTTCAAACCTCTCTGGTACAGTTACAAGAAGCTTTTGAACAATTCTAGAATCAGAAAGTTCAGTGCCAAGTAATCTTACTTGATTTGCAATTTTAAGAAGCTGGTCATAATATTCTTTGATGGTTTCTAACTGCTTCATCTTAAGTACTTCAAATTCTCTGATAAGATTAAGCACTTTCATGCCTTTAATCCTTTTATCACCTTGATATTCATCTCGGAGATAATTCCAAATGGCATTTGCAGATGTCAGCGTCATAATTCTAGTGAAAATTGAGGGTGAGACTGCTGCAAAAAGAATGGCCTTTGCCTTTGTCTTCTTTGCTTTTCTATCTTTGTGGTTTCTGAATTGAGCCATTGTGGGGTCATCTGGTAAAGCTGGAACATGAAAATCTGCATCTTCCACAGCATCCCAAACATCCAAGGCTTCAAGAAAGGCTTCCATACGTACTGCCCATATCTGATAATTTTCCCCATCAAAGATTGGTGGAGAAATTTGAGTGAAACCTGCCTCAGCATTCATGGCTTGAAGGTTTGATTTCTGTAAAGGTAAGGTCAGTGTATAGGTGCTCTCAAAAACTCACTAAGACACTCACAGGTCCCTCAAAAAGAGAGCTCTGATACCAATTGTTGTTTTTTAAACAGAAACATAAGGCAGAAAAATAATAGGTAGAAAACAGAAAACAACAAGAAGGAATATGAGCTACTAAGAATAATTTTATTGAAGATAACTTGAGACTTAAATACACATGAAATATGCTAGAATAACGGATCATGGCCCAAAATTCTAGTAAGCACAACTAACAACATAGTCCACTACTTGCGTAAAATAACAACTAAGCAGAAAAATAGGAACTAACAGCCACTAACAGTAACAGCTAATTGAAACAAACTTTGACAGATTCCTAAGGCACGTTTTCAACAATTCACATAAATTTTTTGATGTGAACTCAAGTTTTTTTTATCAATGATTTTATCAAGGTGAGTTAGTGAAAACCTAACTAAAGAGTAAATAGAATTATCCGAAGGAGTACTGCTACCCCACACTAGTTAGGCTTGCACTAACATAATTGGCATAGTCAGAAAATAAATTTTTGTTTTTGTATGTGTCAAATTTTGCCAACTTCGTAAGTGTGAACTAGTGTGAGTCTTCAAAATATATAGCTTACATTTCTCATTCTCAACCACCTCAATAAGAAAATCTATTTCATTTAATAATATTTATACCAAAAGTAGAAGAACAAGGCACTCAAACGCAGGTCATGTGGACCCTTTACTGAAAGAAGTAGGATTTACATAGAGCTCAAGGCAAAGAGGGAGGCATATATAGAAAGAAACAAGGCCGTCCAGGGCATTAACTAAGAAAGGAACTTTAGAAACTTGGAGTGCGTGAGAAAGGTGGACAATTGAAAAAATGGTTTTACTTGCTGTTTTCGGTATCTTCCACAGACGGCTGGTTTCCTTCTCTAGTCCTTGTTCTTTTGTTTCCATATCATGCTGTTCGGCAGCAACACAACAGTAGCTTAGTTCTGACTCCGTTTTCTATATTGCCAAATTCACTCTATCTACTAATTAATCTTTATTTTTAATGAACACCATTAATCAGTAACTCAGGAAAAAAAAAAATAACTAATTGAAAACCAATATTTTTAACATTTTAGTACAATAACAGCATATACAAGATATGGATGTACCCATATTATCAGCCATCCGGTTAACTAAAAAAACCATACCCAAGATTAAGGTGGACATTGAAATTGGTTAGCTTAGCTGTTGGGGTATAACTTTCAGCACTTCTCTTTTCCATTAGCTATCTAAGAGATCAAACTTAGACTTTTGGTTCAAGGGTATTTATGGTGCGTCCAACTATTGAGGATAACTAAAGGAAAAATAACGTGTAGGAATGAGAAGATATTGAAGAAGACTTTTTATTTTATCCATCTTACAAAATTATTAAAATATAGTTCAAGCTATATGGTTATTCTATTTGTATTTTGAAAAATATAACCACATAGTAAACAAAATAACTATATATTTTAAACTCTATACTTAAATACGCATTGCTGTTCTATTAGAAAATAATATTCGGAAGTAGAAGATGAAGAACAAAACCAGTAAATAGGATTATTGGGAGAGAGTAATATAATGCTACTGCACCCTAGTTATGCTCAAAATGGCATTATTGGCAAAATCTAAACCTAATTGGATACAAGTTTTTGTTTTCTTTTGTCTTAGATTTTGTCAACTTAATAAGTATGAGCTAGTGTGAGTGCTAAAAGAGTGCAATTAGCATTTCTCATTATCAACCATACCAAAAATAATTTATTTCATAATATACTTGCGTCAACAGAGAAGAACAAGGTACAGAAAGTTAACAGATGTGGACAATTTACTAAGAGACATAGGATATACGTGGAGCTCAAGGAAAATAGTTAGGCATATATAGAAAGAGACAATGGTTAAGGAAAATAACTAATAAAGAGGCTTTTGAAACTGGGAGTCCTTGAACAAGTTGGAGAATTGCAAAAATGCCTGTTCTTTCTGTTTTCCGAACCTTACACATACAGCTGGTTTCCTTCTCTAGTCTTTGTTCTTTAGTATCGTATCATGCTGTTGGACAGCATCAGAACACTAGTTTAGTTTTTAATAATGAACACCAATAATGAGTAACTCTGGAGAAAGATAAATCAGTAACCAATACTTTTACCATTTTGGTACAATATAATAACACCATATGTGAGTTATGGATTTACCTTTATATATTACCCAACCATCAGCTTAAATGAAAAATATACCAAAGATTAAGGTGCAAGAAAAAATTGGTTAGCCGTCTTGTATATTTTTCAGCACTTCTCTATTGTATATAACACATCAAAATTAATGACATTTATTAGGTTATCATCATTTAATTCCAACATGTACAATGGATATAATTTTATAGCTATATAGAGTTTTAGTTCAGCAAAATGTCATTAACTGGTTATCAGAATACTGAAAACATGCACGTGCGATATATTTTTGATAGTTCAGAGTTACTTGGAGATTAACTGATAATCTTTTCACCCATGTTTCATTATCATTTCTTTTGCTAGAAGACGATTTCAAATAATTTTTTTCCAAGAATAAATATTTCTTATGCATTTTACTTTTGGAAAATCATTTCTATCAAAACAAATGGAAGAAGATCTTATCCAACAATCAATTTGTTGTGGTGACACCCACATGACGAACCATCTCCTTACACTTATGTCTATATCTAGGGTTCACCTAACTTTAGGTTAATTGAATTTGGACAATAAACCACCTTACATATCAAACCTATTATCTTTATTATTGCGACCATTTTCATAATATTGAACTTAAGCTAACCCAAATGGGATGTATTAAAATAAATCTATTGAACTTTGCTATGGGTCATTAATTGGTGATCATGAATGCTTACGACAGATATATTTTTGAGAGGTCAAAGTGTGTTAGGCGATCATCTGTTCACACATATATGATTCCTTACCGTTTGTTTTGGTAGAATTGATTTTCATATAAATTCACACATATATGAAAACTGAAGTACCATATGATCTAAGTTAACTTCTTATTTATAATAAGAAAATTAAGGCATTGTGACTGTTGTCGAAGGATGTATCTAAAATAAACAGACGCCTTCTTCTTTAAAACCAGTTTTAATAACTTCTGAAAACTGTCACGATGTTTAAAACTTGGAAATAAAAATGTGAATATAACATAAATTGTAGGAGAATTCTTTGATACTTTTGGTATGGATGTGTTATGTCATATTACATGGAAACTGTCAATGTGTGAATGACATGTATAGTTGACAACCTTAAGTCAACAGTTTTCAAGTTTATTTGAGAAAATTAGATAAATTATATTTTGTATCTAGTAAAATATAAAATTTATATCTTGATGGTAGATGTTTGTCACGTCAGTATAGTATGATATACACATGTAGTACCATAGAATCCCCATAAATAAAATTCTGTGCTGATTATATAGTATCTTTAGACATTTTCTAATCTAATAGAATTCTGCTGATTATAGTTGCCCCCTGCACTGGTAACCATCAACTTAGTAATGGGATAATTATAATTAGCTACCCCTTTATTTATTTATTTATTTTTATTTATTACACAGGAGTATCTTTTTATTTTTTTAAACTTTTTTAGTGGCAATCATTTTTGTTTGCAAATGGTGGGGTTGCTAGTTTACATAGACTCTCTTGAACATAATGCTCATACGTTAGCAAACCTATACCAATAATGTCTTGACACTGGTTCGTTGAAACTTTCCACACATCACCGACGGTTCGAATCATAAAACATCTTTCTTTGTTCATGAGTCCTCAAAAAGGAATTTACAAACCAATATTATTTGGTACAATTAATTCTCACATGCTTTTTGTTTAGGTATTTAGAGAGAACTTCATTCTTAAAAATTTCAAATACTTTTTAAAATCCACAAACTGGCATTCAATAAACAAGTCAAAGAGAAAAAAAAACCTCAACTCGTATAGCAAGAAAAAATATGCGAACATATTTCGTTATTGGATTTGTGAAGGGTTAAGCATCAATTACCAGGACCGAAACTTATTTATATATAATAACAGTTTAAGAAGGAAAATCAAAGGGCTCTAGTCCTATTTTGATAAGAATCTGCTGATTCTCCAGTACCAAAGGAGTATGTCTGATGCTCGGGCAGTAATTTGTTTCTTCAATGGGGGGACGCACTCAACACACTAGTAGTGATAGGTTTATAGAAGAGGTTAGTGAGGTACAGGATAATTGTTATATGGCAATTTCACCATGAGCTAAGGTTCAACTAGGTATAAATGTCAAGAACTTCCGTAACTGTAATCCTCAACTATTACAGGATTGTAAGGTGCACCATATAAATTTGCCAATAAATTTTTTTTTTCTTGTCAAAGATGTTGAGATTTACACAATTTTTAATATCAATTACTTTAGATGCTCTTTGCGGATCATAAGTTAAAAAAGATGTTATTGCAAGAAAGTTTGAAAAAGGATATTAACGTACACCTATTTTCTATCAAGCGTCACCCATGACTGCTTAAAGCAATTTGCTAACTTTAATTATACGGAGTTTTAATTAAGTAAAAAGTCAAACATTGAGACTATAAATGCATAAAACAAGTACACGGGATATATTTTTTTTGAGAGCTCAAACTTCCGTGGTGATCATCCTTTCACACATGGTTCATTACCGTATGTTTTGTTAGAAATTGTTTCCAAAGAACTGTTTTTTTTTTAAGCATCACCATGACTGTTTAATTAAAGCAATTTGCTAACAACTTTATATGGAGTTTTAATTAAGTAAAGGGTAAAAAATTGCGATGATGAATGCGTAAAACATGTACAAGGGAAATATTTTTTGGGGAGCTCAAAGTTCCTTGTTGATTGTCCCACAAATGCTTCATTACCGTATGTTTTGTTACAAGTTGTTTCCAAAGAATTTTTTTTTTTTTTTTTTGCCTAAGAATTAAAATACATTTTAGAAAGAAAAAATTATTGGCCATCATTTCCATCAAAACACACATAGTAGAGAAGATCCCCTTCTCCAATCTTCAATTTGTTGTCGTGACAGCCACTTAGAGAACCATCTCCAAAAACATATATTTCTATGTAGGGTTTCACTTAACTTCAGCTTAATTAAATTTGGACACTATTACAACCTTACATATTAGGTGCTATTACCTTTTTTGCCATCCCAAATTTTTTAATTTGAATTAACCTAATTCCAAATGGGTTGTATCAAACTAAATCTTTCAAACTTTACTAGAATGACATTTAACTCGGTTTTAATAAGTAAAAATTTATTATGTAGCAATCCATGACATAAAAAAATTACACCGTCTTTACCCGTGCTTCTAGTTTGTTATTCTCCATGTAAATTCTTTTATGTTTTCCTTGTCTCCAATGCAGGTTTATTTTCTTGCTTGTTCTTCATGGTGAGTTCAAATGACAGAAAACTTAGGCAGTCATGGATTTGAACATAACACTTCCTCTTGTTGACATTAAAAGCACTTTACTAGGAACATTATGGTTCTTACAGGATGAATCACATAAAATTATATAGCAGCAATTGCATCAAAAACGAGTTTATTTTTGGGAACACCAAGTTCCTAGCTTTTTTTTAGTCATTGATAAACATCTTAACAATCAAATAAGCATTGGCACATAAAATCGCCGTCACAGTGTCCACCCACTGCATGCACTGTTTTTGACAATGATTGTTGCGAATACATGGCCCTTTCCATATTTCACTAGGCTTTTTGCAAGTTGTTCCACAATACTTGTATTTGCACCAACAATTAAGGTATGTACAGCCACCCCCAAGTGCATCCTCCTTCTCTATGCACTGTTGATCGCAGTTAAAACTGTTGGAACAAATCCCCTTCCATGTTCCACTAAGTATAAGACAAAATCCATTTCTAAGCATTCCTTCCCCTGCAATCATAGAAAGAAAATATATATATATATATAAAAATTAAAGATGATACTGGTTGATGATCATGATTAATTCTTAACCAATATAGAATAGAGACAGAGAGAGACTAACCCATCACAGAGGGAAGGAGAAGGGCAAGGTAGAGAAAGGCAACAATCAAGACGCTAGATTTACACACAGAAGTTGCCATGTCTGTTACAAATTAAAGGCTCTTATTGGTTCTCAAGGAAAAGATTTGGTTAGGTATATATAGGAAAATGAGGCTTATTGAGGTTAATACGGTTACTTTGGATACTTCAACAGCCAGCTACACTCATTGGAATTAAAAATGATTAAGTACCTGGTGTTAAGGATCTTCCAAGTACGGTCGTATACTTGTCTCTGATTCTTGTTATGTTCCTTTCTTTGCTGTCCTTGGTGTTCATGTTCGGCAGTAGGCAAAGTAAAATACACATGGGACCCATATATAGAAAGAGACAAGGCCGTTCAGGGTATTATCTAATAAAGGAACTTTGGAAAGTTTGAGTGCTTGAGCAAGGTGGACACTTGAAAAAATGGTTGTACTTGCTGTTTTTGGGATCTTTTATATATGGCTAGTTTCCTTCTCTAGTCCTTGTTCTTTAGTTTCCATATGATGCTGTTCGGCAGCAACACAACAGTAGTTTTGTTCTGCATCCGTCTTCTACATTGCCAAATTCACTCTATATTATAATTAATCTTTATTTTTAGAACACCATTAATCAGTAACTCAGGAAAACGAGTTAACTAATTAATCAGCAATATTATAAACATTTTCGTATAATAACAGCATATATGGTGTATGGATGTACCTATATCATCAACCTTCAGCTTAACTAAAAAAAATATACCCAGGATTAAGGTGGACACTGAAATTGGTTAGCTTTGCGGTATAACTTTTAGCAGGTCTCTATTCAATTAGCTATCTTTATTTTGGTAATACAGAGAGAAGAAAAAAAAAGAACTACAACCTAGGAAAAGCCACAGACAAACTGTCATCTAAAAACATAAAAGAGATCTCTACAAAGGGGTGATGAGCCACTTCCCATCTACCTTGTTCTCTATCTCCAAGCTGCGCTAAAAAATCAGCAACTTGATTCGCTTTGCTCAACACATGAATAATAGCCACTTCTCAACCTCTATCCAACATATCCCGAATGTCATGTATAATACATCCATACTTGTGAAAGTTGCAATCAACATCCCTTACCAATTTAACTGCTTCAAGAGAATCAGATTCACAAATGAGGCTTCCCACACCATAATCTCAACACCAGCGAAAGCCATTTAAAATTGCCATGACCTCAGCCTTCAAATTCGTACCCACACCTATATTTCCGAAAAGACCCCTTGCCATCTTGCATGCGGATCCCGAAGCACACCCCCAAAGCCTGCATTGCCAATGTTGCCAAAGCTACTGCCATCCACATTCAGCTTCATTGTGCCCATTTGAGGAGCTTCCCAAGAAACCCATCTCACCTCTTTAACTATATTAGCTTTGTGAAGAAGAAAAACAGTGGAACACGTTTGCACCATCGCTTCAACCTTATGAACCACATAAATGACTGGCATCACCTTTTCATTTCTACCACGCCAAATCCACCATAAAGCACAGTAAAAAATAATGCTATTTTTTTTTGTCAAATCTCCTCTAATTTTAAGGTTGTTGGAAACCCATTCACCAGAGTCATGGGTCCAGAAATTGTTCTCATCACCAAACCCAAAGAAAAGCCACACCTTACGCAGGTTGATACAATCTCGAAGACAATGAAGCAAAGTTTCATCCCCCTCCATGCACCTAGTGCATGTTCTGCTTGGAGATAAATGGCGCTGATACCGAAAGGAATTTGTGGAGGTAGCTTCATGCAGCAGAAGCCAAACCAGCAACTTCACCTTCTCCGGGGCTCTCATCTTCCAAACCCAATTCCACCCCGTGCACACCAGTAGGCAAAGAGACTTGAGATTGCAGCCAATGGTACCCAGCTGAAGCCGTGTAATTAGCCCCATCAGAAGAGTGGACCCAAACCAGCTTATCCTTCATCCCTTCAGCCAAGGCGAAAGGCACAGCTGAGATACTTCTCTTTGTTTCGTCCTGCACCCTGTCACCCAAAACAATAAAATCCCATTCCCTCTTAACTATAATACTGTTTACCTTCATATCTTTTTCTACAGCCGAGACCTCATCAACAAGGTTTTGTAGAGGGTCACCATCAAACCATCTACCATGCCCCAAAGAAATTTTTTATCCATCTCCCACCCCCCAAACCAAACCCTCCTTCAAAATTGACACAGCTTTTACTATTGGTCTCCAGTAAGAAGAAGCATTACCTGGGCAAGCATGTATCAACAAATTTTCCTGCTACTTTAGATATTTGTGAGAAAAAATCTGCACCCACAGCTGATGCGATTTCCTAGAGACTTAGGATAATCCAATCAACTTAACATCATGTAAGACCAAGGATCCCAAATAGATTAGCAAGAGTTCAAATAAACAAGATAAAGATGAGTGGAATTAAGGTGAAGACCCTTGAAATCAAGGGATGGGCAACTCAGCTTAACAAGCTAAACCTCCCAAACACTATGATAAATCAAGAACCAACGTGTTCAATGATGAAGAAGGAAGGAATCGCCACACTCCATATTCAAGAAGAAGAAAGGGAGTGATAAGATTCAGGAAACCAAGCTAGCTTCAACCTAGCTGGTTCAAAGCTTTCTTTAGAGAGAAAAGAGAAGTTAAACTCTCAATTTCAATTATCAAATTGTTAATTCTTTGGTTGGTTGCTGAAGACAAAGGCTTTAGCTCCTTAAATAGCAAAAGGAAGGTTCAACTAAGGTTATTACAAAAATGACCCAAGGCCGCATAAAACGCGTAGGTGCCTGTACACGCAACACGGCCATTAACACGGCCGTGTTCGACCTTAGTTCTGCCCGTGTTGAACTTCCAGAGTGGCTGTCAGCATGACACGGCCTCAACATGGCCGTGTTCCTCATTGACACGGTCCGTGTTCCATAAGACACGGCCATGTTCTTGCATGACGCTAGTTTCTGACTTCCTGGCACTGGCGGGGCGTCGCGACGCTGGGTTTCGGGCGTAACGACGCCTAGAGCTGCTTCAATGTGTGGAGGCTTCCTTGATCCTCATTTGATACCTTGGATCGCATCAACAGCTTAACTCTATTCTGAAGAACTTCCAAAGCCAATTTTCCAAGAAGCGCTACATTGGACTGTCTAGCAGACCGAATCCCCAAACCGCCAAGCTATCTAGGAAGTGAAACTGTGCCCCAATTAACTAGATGCAAACCACGATCATCTACTCCCTGATGAAACAACTCACCATAGCATCAATGTCCCTGCAAGTAGACTGAGCTAGCCACATCGTATGCATACTATAAATAGGCATAGACGTGAGAACCGACCTAGCCAAAGTGATGCAGCCAGCCCTATTAAGAAGCTTATTTTTCCAAGAAGACGTACAACCTACCCGTGAGTTTCTCTATGATAAAACTAAAATCACTCTTCCTTACCCGTCCATGCAACATAGGAACACCCAAGTATCTCTCAAACTTAGAAGTAAAAGGGATACTGGAAATATTGCAAATTCTCTACTTTCAGCTTCTAGAAATTCCCTGAGAACAAAAAGCTTTAGATTTGGCCAAATTAACTTTAAGACCTGAAGATCTTCATAATTCATTGACAATCATATTAATCACCCTAGTTTGGGAGATTGTAGCTTTAGTAAACAATAAAAGATCATCGGCAAAGAGGAGATGAGAAATAATAGGACCATTTCTTGAGCACTTCAAAGGTTGCTACTCACAATGCTGCACTTTTTTATCTATAAGAAAAGACAATTTCTCCATACAAATAACAAAAAGATAAGGTGATAATGGGTCTCCTTGTCTAAGACCCCGCTCAAAAGCAAGGAGAGAGAGGAGGAAGTGACATAAAAAAGAATCAACTTAACGATGATCTCCGAAAAGCCAAAATCCTCCAGAGTTTTTTTGCAAAAAACCTCAATCCACCTTGTCATAAGCCTTCTCCAAATCAATCTTAAAAGCCATTGCACCCTTTCTATTCCGAGAATTATGAATATGATGCATTATTTCTTGAGCCACCAAGATATTATCATGAGTGCCTCTTCTCGGAATGAAACTACTTTGTAAAGGACTAGTGAAATCCATTAGAAATGGATGAATCCAGTTAACCATAACTTTAGTAATGATTTGATATAGAACATTACATAAGCTAATAGGCCAAAACTGAGAGATTTTAGTAGGATTACTCTCCTCAGGAATAAGAACAATAAGAGAACAATAAGGGTTTCGGAAACAGTCAGATAAAAAACCCATCCGTAAATGCTTGTTAAACAATAGCAGTTACTTTCTCTCCAACCACCTCCCAATAATGCTTAAAAAAGAAAGGTTGGAAGCCATTAGGTGTAGGAGCTTTGAAAGGCTTCATAAACCTCACTGCTGCCCAAACTTCATCTTTAGTGACACCTTTAATAAGACTAGCAGCGCAATCATCTCCAATACTGGGCAAATGATCAAACACCAGAGGAGAATTACTGTTAGGTTTAGTAGAAAAAAATAAATTCTTAAAGAAATATGAAGCTTCATTCTGGATAGCAACAGGATCCGAAGACCAAGTCCCATTCGCAAGGTATAAACCCTCCAATCTATTTCTTTTCCTTCTAACAATAGTTTGGGTATGACAAAATTTTGTGTTCCCATCCCCAAATTACACCCATTGTTCACGAGATTTTTGGAACCAAATATTTCCTCCTGTGCCAAAATCTGGTCCATCTCCTTTCTCAAATCTACTTCAACTCTAGATAACTGCAAGGAGTCTACTCGCTCAAGAGTTTTCTGGATCCCTGCAAGACGGGTTGAAATATTCCTTTTCCGCTGGAAAATATTGCCAAGAACCTCTTTATCAAATTTAGTAGCTGCTCTTCTAACTTGATCTAGAGCCAAAACAGCATTATCTGCATAATTCCTCCATGTGTCACCCAGGCTGCCTCAAACCGAAAAGGGCAAGAACCCCTACACAAATCATAACCTTGCAGCTTAACTAAAATAGAATTTTGGTCCGAATAAGTGCGATGAATATGCATGCAAGAAGCTTCCGGAAAAGCAGTACCCCAATCTGCTAAAGCCTTGTCTAGCCTATTGGAAATCTTCCTCACTCCATGAAAATTCTTGTGCCAAGTAAACGATGCCCCTTAAAGCCAAGATATCCAGCAGCCCACAATTATCTACAAAATCGCAAGCTCTATTACTATAAAAAATAAATAAATAAAAACTCCTCCTCTCACTTCTGAAGGATATTTATTGTGTTATTATTGTCGAATTTCAATTTGTATACTATTAAGGATAACTATAAGGAAAAGAACATATAGGCGTGAAAACATTTAAAAAAAAAAAATATTGCCACCTCATATTAGTGGCCAATTAAAATATGTCACTTGTCAAGTGAAAATATAGGCCTATAAACAACACCTAATTTTTTAAGTATTGAAGCTTTACTGTTTTCTCTTTAGTTTCCATTTCATGCTTTCTACATTGCCAAATTCACTCGTTTTGATAGTTTTTCTATAACTCTAGGTTCAAACCCATAAGTCATGCGAACGACCTTAGTACCACTCGGTCATAGGCCTTTTGGTTGCCAAATTCACTCTTTTTACTAATTAATCTTTATTTTTAATGAACACCATTAATCAGTGAATCAGGAAAAAAGAAAAGTTTAACTTACTAATGACCAATATTTTTAACATTTTAGTACAATAACAGCATATACCCAAGATTAAGGATGAATTAAAACTCATGCGTACGCCTCGACTTATATAGTTTCTATTACAGCTATGATTTCAAATACGCACCAAGATAGAGAAGCCTACAATGGCTAACGTTCCTCACTTTATTATTATACTATATATAAATTTTGCCTTACCTGCCACAATCTGTTTTGATGAACTAGACCTCGTTTGAGTAACCATTTATTTAAGCCTTTATATACTGTAACCATTTATGTGAAAAATTCTTATATAATAAGCTCATTTTAAATTAAGTTTTTTTGTATCTGGATAAATAGTTAGAAAAGCGCTTCTAAATTATTGGATTGTTCTAGACAAAGTTATGATAGCAACATTGAACACTACCCAGTTCAGCAAATCTGCACTTCTTGAACCATTATAATGAATGCATAGCCTTCCACTTTCTTGAAACACTTCCATTTTAACTAGACCCTAGACCCTATTATTGCACTACATCATACTCCCCAGGTGGAAAAATAACTTGTCCTTGAGTTAAAGATCCATCTTAATCAAGAACTTTGTTGAAGTCTTCCCCTCTTGTGTCTCAATAGAAAAGTGTATTCTTCTAAGATTAATAAAACCCAACATGCATGCCTTCTTTTCAAGTTGGCTTGAGAATTAATATGTTTAAGAGCTTCATAATTTGAATTAAGGATGAACTCTCTTCGAATGAGATATGGCCGCCAATGACGAAGAGCTTGAATAATGGCATAAAGCTCAACCTCTAAGTAGAATATTTCTTCCTTGTCTCATTTAGCTTTTGTTGTGTCAAACTCTAATGCAAGTGCACACAGGAAGACTGTGGCTATTAACTACCAAAATTAGGTGTATTCCAATTTTATCTAGACAATCAAGAATGAATATAGAGAATAATTTAAAGATAAGAATATTAAAACAAGTAGAAGATGGATGAGAAGTATCTAGGGTTTCCGATTTCACCATAGCTATTCCGAATTGTTATTCCAACTTCTTTAACCAAAGCACTCTCTTCTTTAATTACTAGCCAAGAACCCTAAACTATCCATTATTCTTTCCCAAGGTCAAACAAAAGTATTCATTAGTTATGAACCCATTATATTCTTATGTGAATTACGAATAACCTAGAAATTCATTTAGTTCTATGGTTCCCTTAATAGCTACATAAACAATAAGGGTATATTCATATCCCTTATGAAACCTATGATCTAACTCTCTAGGATCTTAAATTACAAATTACCTCCTGGTCTCATTGCAATTATCGGATCAACTAATTTGATGGCTAGTCAAGTAGAGGCATAAATAATTGAGAAGAATAAGAAAATTAATAAAGAAGTTCTTGAATTAAATATGTAGCAAGTCATAAAGCATACTGGCTAGGCTACATCGTAGCCCTAGAAGGTGAATTTAATTCATGACAACAAATAAGAACATGATTACACAAAATTTAGACATGATTATAAGAGAAAAGGCTAAGAAAAACTCTTAGAAGCTGAGAATCAATGACGAAATCCACTTCTTGGAGCTTGATCTTCCTTCTCTTCTTGCCCCTTGTGTAAAAACGTGTGGAACCCTAATTTAGTGTCTAAAAGTCCTATTTATAGGTTCTAGGATGTTTAAAACAAAAATGAATTAAAATAAAATAGGAATTCTAATGAAAATAGGAAGTTTGGATGTCAAATCCGGTGTTGACCGTCAGGAGCCACGGCCTTCGGTTTGAGTGTTTCAGCCCTGGAGTTTCTGCCTAGATTGTGCATCTTAGTTGAGGGCGGAGGCTGTGGTGCCCAGACTGGGGGCTGTGGCCCCCAAGCTGCTGTTTGATCTTGAATTTTGGTGAGTTACGGGGGCTGTGGTGCCCAAGTTGTTGCCTCTGTCCCAAATTTGTCAAAATTTGCTCTTTTTGATACCGAAATATGCCGAAATGACTTCCAAGGACTTCTAAATTAAAAACTATAAAAGAAACAATAATTTATTAGAATCAAACCTAAAATATCTTAGAACAAACAATAACCAAAACTAGATTAGTACAAAATAAGCTGTGTAAAACCGACTTATCAACTTTTCACTAATGAAGGCAATTCAATGTCCTTCTTGGCTGAGTACTCCTTTAATCCCCACATGAGATGCGTCACAATCAACTTCAAATATTTTCACAAAATTTGGAAGTGCAAGGATCGGTGCAGAGGATAGCTTTTCCTTGATGTACCCTTTGTTCAATAAGTCCAGCACTTGACGGTTAAACTCTTCATGCTCCATTGGACTCATTCTGTAGTGTGCTTTTTTAGGTAGAACAGCACCTAGACTTAAATCAATTTGGTGCTGAATGTCCCTCAAATGTGGGAAACCACTAGGCAACTCTTTGGGAGTGATATCACTGAATTCTTCCAATAGAGTTTCAACAACTCTAGGAGCTTCCATGGGCTGTGTTTCTCCTTTAGCTACCAAAACACATATCACTTTATCCTTTTCAGCCTCCTTTTCAATCTGTTACAAAGCAAGTAATGCATTTCCCTCCACTTTTATAGAAGATTTGGGATTGCAAATATCTTTACATGGCAAAGGAATAATTTTAGTTTCTCCCACAACAAATGTATAATTATTTTTACTACCATCATGAATAGCACCCTATTCATATTGCCAAGGCCTACCCAACAGTATGTGCCCAAAATTCAGAGGAGTTACATCATACCAAACCTCACCATTATAATTTTTAAGCATAGAAAAAGAAACAAGGCATTTCTTATCAATCTTTACCTCATTGTCTTTCTTTATCCATGAGACAACTAGCATATGGTTGAGGATGTAGCTCCACTTTGAGCTTGAGCTTGTCTACCATTTCTTGAGAAGCAAAGTTCTCAAAGTTGCCTCCATCAATGACTAAGGAACATACCTTACCATAAGATTTACATCTTGTTCTAAAGATGTGTCGCAGCCACTCTTGATTATTGTCTTGCTTAGGGGCTGCAAGAACTCTTTGGATGACCAAGCATTCTCCATCTTCTGGTTCAATCACCTGTCGTTCATGATTGCCATCATCATCATAATACTTTGGCACAATATCTTCAAATTGTTCCTCTTCATTTTCTTCGTTCACAAGTCCCATACGAGCATCACCCATCCGCTTTGGACACTCATTCATGTAATGACCTACTTGATCACACTGAAAGCAAGTGGAGGGTTTAGTTTTAGAAGCTGAATTGTTCTCACCTTTACCACCTTCTCTCTCAGGAACATTTTTGCTAGACGATTCAGCTTTTGATAGATAGAATCTTTAAACATCAGTGAATTTCTTTACTTCTTCCTTGCCAATTATAGGCATCATTCAACTTCCATAGCTGTGAATCTCCACCTCATCTCTACTGGTTAGTTTCAACCCATTAACATATCTTGCAACAAATTGATCTTCTGATTCTTAAGTGTTGCTTCTAGCCATCAACTTATAAAATTCCTCCGTATAGTCAATCACACTTTTGTTTCCTTGCTGCAAAGTATTAAATTGCACAAAAATACTTTGAGCAAAATTTAAAGGAAAGAAATTCTCACATAACCTTGCCTTCCTAAGAAGCAATCTTAGGCTTCCCCTTTTGTAATCTCAACTCTTGCGTCTTATCCCACCAAGTAGATGAATAACCACGAAGCCTTGTTGCAACAAGCTTCACCTTCTAATTTTCGGGAATGTCTTATACTCGACAAACCTCTCCATAACACTAAGCCAATCTAGAAACTCCTCCAGTTGTAGATGACCATGAAACTCCTGTGAATCAATCTTAATAGTTTCCGATGATCGTATGAACCTCTCTAAGAAGTTTTGAGTTTTCCTCTTGGCAAAAAGCTATTCACATCTCCGAGTCATCGCTGCAATAACCATGGTTGGAACCTTGTTCACTCTTGGTTCCCAGACGCTTAAGACACATGGTCAGCTCCTCAACTTGTCTCTGAAGCGATTGAATTTTAGCATCACATTCATCACGCATATTCTCCATTATTGGGTTACTGTTAGATATAAATCTATTCATGGGCCTTCATCTAAAAGCTTAAGCTGATAGGTGAAAGTCCATGAATAGACTTATATCTAACAATTACCTCTTCCATGTCCACCTCTTCCTTTTCTTGCTGTCATGAGGAAAAAGGAAACAAATGCCAAGAGCATAACTCAAGCTCTGATACCAAATGATGAGGGAAGAAATAGGGGAAAGGAAGAACACAAAGGGGATAGTAAATTCCATTTCACAAAGCTGGGATCAAGAGAGAAATAGATGACTTCTATTCTCAAATTATATCAAATGATCTAATGTTCAAGTCTGACTTCCCTCACTTGATACAAGATATTATAGGCTCCAAATAACACATTTCACTAGAAAACATTAATGAGAAAATAAATACATAAAGCTGATAACAAGAAACAACAACTCCTAAGATACAACTTCTAAGGCATCAGTTCAAAGCTTCAGAACTCTTTACTTACTTGGAATCTAATCACGAGTTATGACTTGTTGGAAAGAGAAATCAATGTATTTTCCAGTGCCGCCAAACGTGCATGAATTAGATTATTCTAGACAACATTATGAAAGAAACATTGAACACTGCCCAGCTCAACGAATCTGCACTTCTTGAACCATTATAATGAATGCACAACACTTTCTTGAAATACTTCCATTTTAACTAGACCCCATTATTGCACTACATCAGCTTAACATGCATCAGGCTTATTACAATTGCTTGACCTGGTGGCTTCCTCCTTTTATCTTTTCAAAATCTTAATGTTTAAGTGAATACAAAAGGTACGAACAAAGTTTTCCAAGGTTCAAATTCATCTATTGTCTCCAATGCAGGTTCATTTTCTTGCTTGTCTCTTCATGGTGGGTTCAAATGACAGAAAACTTAGGTAGTTATGGATTTAAACTCAAGACTTACTAGATAGATCTCTAGTGATCAATCATTAGGTTGTCCCCTTGTTGACATTAAAAACACTTTACTAGAAACATTATGGTTCCTATAGGATGCAGAACATAAAATTATATAGCAGCAATTGCAGCAAAAACGGGTTTATATTTGAGAACACCAAGTGCCTCGTGCTTTTATAGTCATTTATAACTCATTAACAATCAAATAAGCACTGGCACTTATAATCGACATCACAGTTTCCCCCCACTGCATTCTCCTTCTGTATGCACTGTTTTTTGCAATGATCGGTGCGAAAACATAGCCCTTTCCATATTCCACTAGGCTTTTTGCAAGTTGTTCCACAATACTTGTATTTGCACCAACAATTATTGTCTGCACAGCCACCCCCAAGTGCACCCTCCTTCTCTATGCACTGTTGATCGCAGTTAAGCTGTCGAGACAAATCCCCTTCCATGCTCCACTAAGTATAAGACAAAATTCATTTCTAAGCATTCCTTCCCCTGCAATTATAGAAAGAAAATATATATATATATATAAAAATTAAAGATGATACTGGTTGATGATCATGATTAATTCTTAACCAATATAGAATAGAGACAGAGAGAGACTAACCCATCACAGAGGGAAGGAGAAGGGCAAGGTAGAGAAAGGCAACAATCAAGACGCTAGATTTACACACAGAAGTTGCCATGTCTGTTACAAATTAAAGGCTCTTATTGGTTCTCAAGGAAAAGATTTGGTTAGGTATATATAGGAAAATGAGGCTTATTGAGGTTAATACGGTTACTTTGGATACTTCAACAGCCAGCTACACTCATTGGAATTAAAAATGATTAAGTACCTGGTGTTAAGGATCTTCCAAGTACGGTCGTATACTTGTCTCTGATTCTTGTTATGTTCCTTTCTTTGCTGTCCTTGGTGTTCATGTTCGGCAGTAGGCAAAGTAAAATACACATGGGACCCATATATAGAAAGAGACAAGGCCGTTCAGGGTATTATCTAATAAAGGAACTTTGGAAAGTTTGAGTGCTTGAGCAAGGTGGACACTTGAAAAAATGGTTGTACTTGCTGTTTTTGGGATCTTTTATATATGGCTAGTTTCCTTCTCTAGTCCTTGTTCTTTAGTTTCCATATGATGCTATTCGGCAGCAATACAACAGTAGTTTTGTTCTGCCTCCGTTTTCTACATTGCCAAATTCAGTCTATGTAGTAATTAATCTTTATTTTTAGAACACCATTAATCAGTAACTCATTTAAACAAGTTAACTAATCAATCAACAATATTTTAAACATTTTCGTACAATAACAGCATATATGATGTATGGATGTACCTATATCATCAACCATCAGCTTAGCTTAAAAAACAATACCCAGGATTAAGGTGGACACTGAAATTGGTTAGCTTTGCGGTATAACTTTTAGCAGGTCTCTATTCGATTAGCTATCTAACACATCAAAAATAGTGCTTTTTTTTCAAAGGTATTTATCGTGTTATTATTGTCCAATTTCAATTTGTATACTATTAAGGATAACTATAAGGAAAAGAACGTATAGGCATGAAAAGATAAAAAACATTTGAAATATGTCATTTGTCAAGTGAAAATATAGGCCTGTAAATGACAACTAATTTTTGAAGTATTGAAGCTTTACTGTTTTCTCTTTAGTTTATATATCATACTTTTTACATTGCCAAATCCACAAATCCTAAAGACAACCAAAGTATCACTCGACCAGTCATTTGGTTGCCAAATTCACTCTTTTCACCAATTAATCTTTATTTTTAATGAACACCATTAATCGGTTAATCAGGGAAAAAAAAACTTTAACTTACTAATAACCAATATTTTTAACATTTTTGTACAATAACAGCATATACCCAAGATTAAGAATGAATTAAAACTCATGCGTATGCCTCGACTTATATAGTTTCTATTGCAGCTATGATTTCAAATACACACCAAGATATAGAAGCATCCAATGGCTAAAGTTCCTCACTTTATTATTATACTATATGTAAATTATGCCTTACCCTGCCACAATCCGTTTTGATGAACTAGGGCTCATTTCAGTAACCATTTATTTAAGTCTTTATATACAGTAACCATTTATATGAAAAATTCTTATACAATAAGTTCATTTTAAATTAAGTTATTTTGTATCTGGATAAACAGTTAGAAAAACGCTTCTAAAATAAATTAAAAAAAAAAAAAAGTGAAGAAGATTGGCCATAATGCTTCACCAAAAATTTTACTATAATTTATATATATTTGTCTCAATTTTTTTCAAAGCAGCTATCAATTAAGCTGTTATNAAAAAAAAAAAAAGCTTTTAAAAGGGTAATAAACTGTTATCCAAACAAAATTTTATAAGCACTTATGATCGTTAAAAAGCTCCAATAAGTCATTAGCCTAATTTTGAGCTACAAATCAGAGCCACAAATTTTTGCTCGAATTGTGATTGAAGAGAGCAACAAGAATTACATTTTGATATCAGAGCTATATACAAAGTGGCAAGATAAAATGGGATAAGGGTGTGGAATTGGAACCAGACTTTTAATGTGCTAGATCTCATGCAGAATCCAGGTTTTGACCCTGATTAGCCCCATGCCAGCATCCAGCTAGTTTTGTAGCAGCAACCTCTGTGACCAAGAGTTTTCTAATTCTGACACCATCTATATTGTTTGCATCATCATAAATATTGTTGGAAAAAAGATGAGAAAAAGCTTCAATACGATTGAATAAATGATTTGATGAATGGGCTGCACAATAAAGTATGTTTCATAAGTGTTGGATCTCTAGTTTGCTGAGTTTGTGCGCAAACAGCAAAACCCCATTGAGTTCGAAAGGAAACAAATGCAGCGGGCACAGTAGAGTTGGGGTAATTTATAATCTTATCTCTCTCTATAGCTATCTGCAAGAAGTCATTCATTTGAATTAAATTTGACAATTTGATTTCCCCGTCTACCAATACTCTTCATGTCCAAAAATAGCAAATTAAACAGATCCTTAAAACAGCCATGATAGGTCTAGTGCAAGCAACTTTTAAATTGCCACGCCAATCCCAATTTCAGCATAAGCATCAATTTAACCATCGCAAATAGAGTTCTGAGAAGAAAATACATAAAAAATCATTATGCAATCTTTAAGCATCAATAATGCAATTAGGAATTTGAGGCACGAACTGGGGAATATATATAGGGATTGATTCTATTTCAAAGACTGAAAAAGTTAGTGATGCTGTATCATGTTGTCTCGACGCTTTTACTTTAAATATGAGGCCCTATGCATAATAAGCTAATCACAACCTCAGTTCAGCTCCACTAGAAAGTAACTTTTAATTCACAAGGTCATACTAGGTAAACAATTTGGTTACTTTTCACTTGGGTAATACAAGGTGAAGTTATAAATAGTTGAACTTGAAGTATATTGTTCCCTGTTTTTCTGGAAGCTTAACAGGTCAAAAAACATTTTTATACAATTATACGTTCCAGAAGTACTTGCTCTTGAGAAATTGTGGCAATAGTCCTCCAATAACAGCAAGGCTACTCAAAAAAATGTCCAAGCATTCCATCTAGTCAAATTGTTTCAGGTTAAGAATTTATTAACAGGTTAGGACCATGATTTAGCAAGGAACTATTAGGGATGTAAAAAGAATGGTGGAGGTGTCGCATCCTTTAGATCAAAATCAAGTGATTATTCTGTTTCCAATAATCAATAATCAAAATCAAGTGAAAGGATGTTAGTGTCCTTCAGGTCTTTAAGTCCAAACTCTAAAGCGCAAACTGCAGAACAATATATCACATAAACATGCACCTAAAAAGGATTAATTTTCATAACATAAATGGAACAGCATTCTTCCTTATGGATTGTAGAAGCATAATACTTAATCCAAGCCAGAAGCATCATCAAAGTTCCACTCATTGACAAAAGAGTACGATGAAAATTCCTAATCAAAATTTGAGAGCCCAAAATCATAATCTCAAAGCTAAATCCATAGCCAGCCACCACCCTAAACAGATCATTAAAACAGCCAAAAGAAAACTCAGTATCTAATTAACACATTGGTAGTGAAAGCACTAAAATTTAAGACCAAATTCGTTCTCCAAAGAAAAATTTCAGAGCATTTATGCCATTGTACCCAAAACTAGATTCTAAAAATAACTGTAACTAAATTCTTCTTTCAAAACATAGACTAATAATGAAATCAAAGTCCTCACTCAGTATTTGATCAAAATCTAACACCAATTTCATTCTCAATAAAAATTCCTAATTAAAGTTTGTCAGTCCAAAAGCAGAATTTCATAACTAAATCCATAACCATAGCCATAGCCACAACACTAGACCGACTTAGTACCTCCTGGGCCTAAATCCAAAGAGCATTGAGAATGTCGAGGACCTCCTCATCGACCTCTATGTTGTCGGTCTTGATGGCGGAGAGGTGGGGGACGAAGTCCATGTGGAGCTTGCGCTCCCCCTCCTCCTGGAGCTTGAGGAAGACAAAGTGAGGGCGAGAGAGAGCTTGCAAGAGATAGGGAAACAGGGAGACTGAGAGAGCTGCGCTAGTGGTGGTGATAATGAGTCGGTGGCAGTGGCTCTACTACCGCTGGTGCACCTGTGCCACCGGTGATTGTGAGATGCTATGCGAGAGAGTGAGGAGGAGAGAGCAAGGGACAAGGGAGAGGTAGAGGTGTGTGTTGGGAGTTATGGATTTCAATAGGCTGTTCTCATGGTAAAATACGATGAGAATTTTAGGCCTATTTGTTTTCAATAGGCAGTTCTCATGTTTTCTTATTATTATTTTTAGTTTTATTTTTTATATATTCTTATTTTCATTTTTAAAGAATATTTGTGGTTTTTGAAATTAAAAATTGTTTTCTATTTTTCTATTTGCAGTGGGCATTGATAGATACATCGCACCCACTTCCTCTCCTCCGATGCTCCTTCCTTTACCTCTCGCTCTTATTTCTCCCTCCTCATAAGTTCACAACAATTCCTGGCTTCACCGGGCAAGCTGCTCCATTGGGCATTAAGGAAGATGAAAAGGATCTTGCTTTGGGTTTTCAATTCCTCAATCAAATCTCTTCTAGTTTTACCATGTCATCCTTCTGAAGTGCCAATACCAGAAAGAACAATCATTTATTCTGAACAAGTTTCAAAACCGTTAACATAGATTATTCTTTAAATGATTTGACTAGAGCCCAAATTATAATTACTCTCCTGCACTTGATAGGCCTGAACGATATTACAAACTTTGTGCCTTGTAACTATTGTTTCTCACAAATTGCAATGCAACATTTGCGCTCCGTATTTGTCAATTAGTGTATGAGAATTCATGACACAAGCAAGTAAGAAAAATAAAAAAGAAATTGCTGAAGCACACTACACGCTGAGATACAAGACGAAGAATTGAAGCACACCCAGAGGGTCACGGTGGTGCATTGCACCGCCTATACATTCCTCCCGATGGAGAGGGGCAGAATTGTGCAACAGCACTCCGGAGTTCTTCCATGAATTGGTTCAATGGAAGAGAAAGATTGAAGCTTGTTAAAGGAGAGGGGACATGGGAAAAAGGAATAGGAAGACTTGGCAGAAAAAGATTGAAAATTCAGAATAAAAAAAATAATTAACAAAGAGACAAAGATTGAAATTAAACAAAATTCAGGTGAAGTTCCATCAAAGTTGCTGGAGGAACAAAGAAAGAAGGGGGCGAGGATGGTGGTGCTTTACTGGCAATGTGATGAAGAAAATCTCAAAAACAAATTAGAAGTTGATAATTTCTTGAAATGTTTTCACTGAAATATTTTCATTATTCACACCAAGCATATTTTTAGCTTTATTTTCTGTTTTGAGTGAAAATGGAAGCAGAAAAAAGAGCAAAGCAAACAGACACTTAATCTACTACAAATTTTTTTCTTGGTTTTTTTCACGTTTCACGAATTTCTCACACTTTTTTAGGCCTCCTTTTCCCGTGAGAAATTAGTTGAAATTTGACATTGTGAGAAAACTGCGAAAAATTCTCTCTATTTCATTAGAAACGTCTGTGAAAATTTGACTCTTATTATAGTGAATGCAGGTTCATTTCTTGCTTGTCTCTTCACAGTGGGTTCAAAAGACAGAAACCTTGGGTAGTTATGGAATTGAACACAAGACTTCCTAAATACATCTAGTGATCAATTATTAGGCTGCCTCCTTGACATTGAAAACACTTTATTAGAAACATCATAGTTCCTACAGGATGGAGAACATAAAATTATGGCTTAATTATAGTTTTAGTCCCCTATTTTATTAAAACTAACTATTTTTTTTTTCTATTTTAAAAATAAATTACTTGGTCTCTCTATTTTCACAAAATGAGCAATTTGTTCCCTCTCTCACGTGTCATTAAAAACTTAGATGATATTTATGTTGTACAGGGACAGGTACGCATTTCGTACCCAATACGGGTACGAATTTTTTAAAAAATAGGATACGAAGACACCACCACGTATGTATGTATATATATATATATATATATATATATATATCAAATAGAATGAACAATTTTAAAATTCTCAAGCATTAAAAAATATCAACCATAAATTCTTAACAAATAAATAACAACTAGGTTTTTGGAAGCTTTTATGAAATGGGGTGAAAATGGTGAAAAAAAAGCCCCAAATTTGGTTTTGAATGTGGGCTGGGGAAGAAGATTAGGGCACACGACTAAACGGCGTCGTTTTGGGTGACTAATAACAGCCACAACAATGCAAAACGGTGATGGTCCACTAAGGAGAGTGACCGGCCCACTGAACAATGTCGTCCAGCAATGACCGGCTTCCCTCACCTGTTTCTTTAGCATTTTTTTTAAGACGAATCTTAACGTTTCGAAATGGAAAAATTTTTTAAAAAAATGATTTTTTCGCACTTCGCACCCGTAGTACACATTTCGAGTTTCAGCCACGTCCCCGAAATGGGTACGTGCCATTTTTTCAAGTTTCGGTGCTTCTAAGGATGATACTAATGTGACATTAAAAAATTAATTTTTTATTCCAAATCAATTATTTAAATGCATGTGACATACACATGACTCTCTAAATACTCAAATTAACCCTTGTAATGAGATTAAGTAGTAATTATTAAAATAAAAAATCTTTAACTTAAAAGGCATGTGTTCTGCAGGTGCCCATTGCGACTCAATTTCTCAAGTGAGGAATCCCCTAGTCGCACAGCAAGGAGAACTTGCAGGGAGAGGCCAATTAAAGAACACAAGGAGAACTTGTAAGGTTGTAGACGATGATTGTTGGCACGGTTTGGAGCTTGAAGCAATTTGTGGGAAGTGAGAAATTTGCTTCTCATTGACTGCTTAGAGAGAGATATCCCGCCAAATTACATTATGTAGGTAAGCCAACAAACTTTCCTTCAGTATCAATCTAAAAAATTGCTATAACTGTTTTCCATTTTAATCAAGGAACGATCACATATGAACAGATTCAATTAACCATTGGTCCCGATATGGTAGCTCTCTTGTGACCCAGTAACAAAAATTAATTAAAAAATAAAAAAATAAAAAATAAAAGAAAAAGAAAACCTTGTTCGCATAAGAGAACATAGAGACTCCAGCCGCCAAGAAAAGTCGGTGCACGGAGTCTAGCATAAAAAATTCAAAACAAAACAGAAAGCTAAACTTGTTTTATAGTTCATAATTATTTTCATATTTGATTCTGTCCATGTTGCTTTATATCGATGTTGATCGTCATGGGTAACACACTCTAGGGCTGTAGTCCCCAACTACATTGCTTAGAATATAATATATGTGTTTGTCTTTCTTTTTTCTATTCTCTATTTTGTAAGGTGTGAATGCATGTGCTACCCATGTTTTATACTAATTGTTTTGTTGTCTTCTAGTTGTGTGTACACAATAGGCCTATTGTTAGTGTATTTCAAATTTGCCATTTAGCATGGTGGGATATTTGTGAGTGATCCCACTGAACAATATGTAGGTGAAACAGTGTATGAAACTTTAAAATTTGACCCTGATGAGGTGTCATCAATAGAAGTTAAAACGGAATTGAAAAAATTTGGGTATAAATCAGGAGTTAAGTTGTGGTTCAGGGTCTCCACAATTCACAGTAATTTGAAAGCAATCTCTGAACTCTTATACTGCACTTTTTCTTTAAAAGAAAAATTTATCTAAGTTTTTGTTTGGAATTTGTAATTTTTATCAGTAAGCTTTGAATCAACTTTCATAAAGGGCTTTCCCTTTCGCAAATCTGTAGTAAAAAAACATATTTTTACCCCAAAGAGAAGCTGCCTGTACATAATTCATTGTGCAGATTGCTGATGTTTCTGCTTTGTGTGTTCTTCACACGATTGGAGAATATGCAGCAGTAACATTTGTTTCGATTTTTGGCCTAAAATCAATAAAAAATGCATTGGATCTTCCAAGATGGTAAAAGAAACTGCACTTTCAAATGAATTCTTGCAACGTACATTGTGCTAAGCATTGGTCCAGATTGACAAACTAGCAAGAGTTATAGATATAAATTTAGATTACTTTGGTTAGTGATGAGTCACTTATCTTTATCATCTACAAAGCTCTCTATTAACAGCAACATCCCAATCAGCCTTGCAGAACATGCTGTTACTGCTTTTTATTATTATTCGAGGACCTTTTTTCAGCAAACCCATAATGACAGCAGAAAGAAACGAACGCCTGCCACTCCAACGAAATCACTTGCAATTTTATCAAACTCTCCCTTCGTTAAACGCCATTTGCTCCTTGCTGTGCGACTAGGGATTCTCACTTGAGAAATTGACAGCGGGAAGGAGGTACGTGCAGAACACATGCCTTTTTAAGTTAAACAATTTTTTTTAATAATTACTACTTAATCTTATTACAAGGGTTAATTTGGGTATTTAAAGAGTCATGTACATGTCATATGTATTTAAACAGTTAATTTGGAATAAAAATTAATTTTTTAATACTCCATCAGCATCTTTTGTTAAGTTATTAACAATATATTGATAGAGGGTTCAAAATTGTTCATTTTGTAAAAAAGAGAGATCAAATAATTAATTTTACTAAAATAAGGGAGCAAAACTGCAATTAAGCTTAAAATTATATAGTATCAATCGCAGAAAAAAATAAGTTTATTTTTTAGAACCCCAAGTACCTAGTGATTTTATTCTTTTTGACAACTTACTAACAATCAACAAAGCATTTGCACTCAAAAATTTCGTTATATTGTCCTTTCAATGCATTCTCCTTCTGCTTACACTGTTGATCTCAATGATCTGTGCGAAAACATGGCCCTTTCCATATTTCACTAGGCTTTTCGCAAGTTTTAATTCCACAATCCTTGTGTCTGCAATAACATCTTTCGAAAATACATTTACCCCCAAGGGCACCCTCCTCCTCCCTGCATTGTTGATTGCAATGGTCTGCGGAAACAAAGCCCATTCCATGTTCCACTCTGTTTGTGACAAAGTTCTTCTTCCATAATTCGTGTATATATATATATATATATATATGCCATTTTTGGGGGTAGCGCTACCCCCCCCCCAAAAAAAAAGCTAGTTGGGTGGGAACCCACCCAGTGAATATGATAACATTGCAAAGATCTCAAAAAATTAAGTCACTCAGTATATGTTAAAACAATAAGTTCCTTATAACATGTAAGAACGTTACAATATAAGAAAATATGCCAAATATATATTAAAAAATTCAAAAAGTTGTTCTTTTGGATGTTTTTTTATAGGTGATGGCTAAGGTACCACCCCATTTAAGGGTGGTAGTGCTACCCCCCTCAATTAAGTGGGATCGAGTGAGACTTACGATATAATTTTGATGTTATTATAAAGATCTTAAAAAATTGAGTCATTCAGTATGTACTAGAATATATAGTTCCTTATAAAATTTAAGAATAGCACGATATAAGAAAACGTGTCAAAAAGTAAAATTGAAAAAGTTATTTTCTAACATGTTTTTCTATATCTTGTCGTTCTTGTATTTTATAAGGAACTGTGTGTTCTAGCATATACTAGATGACTCAATTTTTCAGGATCTTCACAATCACACCAAAATCACTAAGTGAGTCCCACCACAACCCATTTTACTGAGGAGATGTAGCACTAACACCCCCAAATAGGGGGTGATAGTTTAGCGCTCACATTTCTTATATCATGTCGTTCTAGTATTTTATAAAGAATAGTCAATTTTTCAAAATATTTGTAACGACACTAAATTTATTAGACCAGAACCAACCTAATTGGATGAAAGGTAATGCTACCCCCAAAAAGTGGCAAAGGTATATATATATATAATATAGAAAAAAGATGATATTGGTCGAGACTAATCGATCACTAACGGAAGGAGAAGGGCAAGGTAGAGAAAAGCATGAATGAAGATGGCAGATTTACAAACAGAAGTTGCCATGCTTGCTTCAAATTAAAGGCTCTTATTGGTGCTAAAGGAAAAGATTTGATTACGTATATATAGGAAAATGAGGCATATTGAGGTTAATACGGTTGCTTTGGATACTTCAATAGCCAGCTACACTCATTGGAATTAAAAGTGATTAAGTACCTGGTGTTAAGAATCTTCCAAGTACGGTCAGATACTTGTCTCTGATTCTTGTCATGTTCCTTTCTTTGCTGTCCTTGGTGTTGGTGTTCGGCAGTAGGCAAAGTAAAATACACATGGGGCGCATATATAGAAAGAGACAAGGCCGTTAAGGGTATTATCTAATAAAGGAACTTTGGAAACTTTGAGTGCTTGAGCAAGGTGGACACTTGAAAAAAATGGTTGTACTTGCTGTTTTTGGGATCTTCCATATATGGCTGCTTTCCTTCTCTAGTCCTTGTTCTTTAGTTTCCATCTGATGCTGTTTGGCCGAACAGCAACACAATAGTAGTTTTGTTCTGCCTCCGCTTTCTAGGTTGCCAAATTCACTCTATTTAGTAATTAATCTTTATTTTTAGAACACCATTAATCAGTAACTTAGGAAAACAAGTTAACTAATTAATCAGCAATATTTTAAACATTTTAGTACAATAACAGTATATATGATGTATGGATGTACGTATATCATCAACCATCAGCTTAACAATAAAAACTATACCCAGAACGTATTATTATTGTTCCAGGGTATTTATTGTATTATTATTGTCCAATTTCAATTTGTATACTCTTAAGGATAACTATAAATAAAAGAACGTATAGGCATGAAAAGATTAAAATAAAAAATAAAAAAGACTCTTTTGTTCATTCATTTGAAAAATTACTAAAATATCATTCGTGCGGTTATTCTATTTTGTTTTAAAAATGTTAACCACATAATAAATAAAATAACTATATATTTTACATACACACACGCGTACACACACATATATATATACTCACTTTCTTTATGTATGTGTATGCTGCTACTGTAATGTTGATTACTCCACAATTTGTGGCTGAATAAATTTTTGTATACCTAACAGTTTAAGAAGGAAAATCAAAGGGCTCTAGTCCTATTTTGACGAGATTCTGTTGGTTCTCTAGGACTAGAGGAGTAGGTCTGGTGGAACGCACTCAACACACTAGTCTAGTAGTGATAGGTTTATAGCAGAAGTTCACCATGAGCTAAGGTTCAACTAGGTATAAATGTCTAGTACTCCTTAACTATTACTGGATGGTTAGGTGCACAATAAAAAATTGGTGTAAGTTATGCTTCCTCCCTTTTATAAGAGGCTAACCTATACCATCTCCATGTTTTAAAGGGTTTTGGTAAAACTCATGTCTTGAAATTAGTGTCATTGTTTAAATCTTAAAAAAAAAATGAGTCACACAGCTTGAATCAGAACAATTATCTTAATATAGATAAGGAGCCATTATTTTCACACCCTAGTTTGTTAATGTCACATCTTTAATATTTAAATATAATATAGACTAAATTACCCTCATTCAAAAATAATTTTTTTAAAAAATTTAACTAATCATAATATTTTTTCTAACTCATATTTATTGTAGCTCCATTTTTTAGTTAAAAATAGAATATATGATTAGTTAGTTTTAAAAAAAAAAAAATCTGGTTTTAAATGGGGTAATTTAGTCTTTATCATATTTAGATATTAAAGAGAGTGTGGCATTAGCAAATTAGGGTGCGAAAATAGCGACTCCTTATAGATATTTCAATAGATGTGGATGCATAAAAACAAACTTGGGCAAGGAAAGGGGGACACAGTCTGGTAGCTAGGATCATGATTTATTATTAAATGAAATAAGAAACAGTACTTCTCCTATCTATTTACTGCACAAAACTTGATAAAACTGAAAGAATGTGTGCATAGGTTAGTTTCAACTTAGATATCGTCAAGCTCACACAGAAAAGACACCAATGAAAGCCTGAGGCATCAGTCTATTACCAAAGTAAATTAAGTTGGACCTAAACTGCTAAGTAGGAATGGCAATGGGGCGGGGTGGGCACTCCCCATCCCCACCCCCAAAGGATACCCCATGCCCCATTCCTAGACCCATCCCAGTCAAGGATTTTTTGACAGCCACATCCTTATCTCATTGAATGTCCATTTGTCCCATGTCCCGCCCCATTTACCCATACAACCATGCATTTCTATAAAACCCTCAGTCAAAACGACGTCATTTTGCCAAAAAATTTCAAAAAAGTATATGTAATATATATATATATATATNATATATGTATAGTACAGGGCGGGGTGCGGCGTGACTTGCCCATCCCTGGCCCAACCCCATAAAATTACTCATTCTCATCACCATACTCATTTTTCTGCCCTATACCCGTACCCAACCAAGTAAAAGTAACGGAGCCCTATTAGATATGTGGCAAATTGTCATCCCTACTGCTAAGTAACAGCATTTCAAATATGTTTAAAGATCCAAATACCTGCTCCAAACTTCAGCATTTCTATTCCCCAAGCATCTAAAGGTAAAAGTACAGATACATAGTTACTGTCATACCTTTGAGTAAGATTCTCACTCTTCGACGCAATAAATACAATTATATTATCCTGGATAAGTTTTATTATGCTAGACTTTGCATATAACATCTATGTTGGCTGCCACTGGATGGGGTAAGACAGAGGAGAAATGGTAATCAGATAATGAATATTATCGTTTGACATATTCAAATCAGAAGTTTCCAAAAAGCTAACATTTATTCCTGATATGAACATAAAACGCAGCTCCAACATTGATACAACACAACTTCTCCATATTGGATACTTTAACCAGTCCAATCATAATGGCAGCAGATCAATCAGCACAAGAAACCAGTGCTGCTTTTCCCTAATCCGGATTACAAATTATACTGCATGTGCTGACAACTTACACTACTACTTTCTTAGTTGCTTACCCCATGATCCTGAGAGTCATAATGCATGATTCAAAGAATGAAGATATGATGACTCCAGCCAGTTGAATGTGTTTTTATTTATACAGGCGTTTATTGAACTTCTGCATAAATTGTGTTTGATAAAAGCATGAGATACTTTAAGAAATTATTGCTACCTATTACTACAAAACTGTTTATAGGTCAGTCAAGTGTCGCTTGGCAAAGGAATTAAATTTAATTACTCCAAATAAACTTTACTACAAATCAAAAGATAACAAGATATTAGGCAAATTGATTTGAATAATGTTTTATAAATTAATTATGTAAAATAGACAATTTTCAATTTATTTACTTAAAATGAGTTAATGTTTCAAAAAGTAGAGAGTTACGTTTTACTAGATAAAACATGTTCTCAATGAATATGCTTTATTTCATAAAGCATGACAATGTTTCAAATTTGCCAATTATCATGATAGGATATTTGTGAGTGATCCCACTGAACAATAAGCAGGTAAAACAGTGCATGAGACTTCAAAATTTGACCCAAATGACATGTCATCAATAGAAGTTAAAAAGGAATTGAAAAAATTGGGGTGTAAATTAGGGGTTAAGTATTTCAACTTTCATAAAGAGCTTTCTCCTTTTCGGTAAATCTGTAGTATAAAAAACATATTTTTACCCCAAAGAGAAGCTATCTCTAGATAATTCATTGTGCAGATTGCTGATGTTTCTGCTTTGTCTGTTCTTCACACGATTGGAAAATATGCAGCAGTAACTTTTCTTTTGTTTTTTGGCCTAAAATCAATAAAAGATGCATTGGATCTTCCAAGATGGTAAAAGAAACTGCACTTTCAAATGAATTCTTGCAACGTACATTGTGCTAAGAATTGGTCCAGATTGACAAGCTAGCAAGAGTTATAGATATAAATTTAGATTACTTTGGTTAGTGATGAGTCACTTCTCTTTATCATCTACAAAGCTCTATTAACAGCAACATCCCAATCAGCCTTGCCGGGCATGCTGTTGCTGCTTTTTATTATTGTTCGAGGAGTTTGTTTCGACAAACCCATAGTGACAGCGGAAACCTCCAGCTGCAGCGGAAAGAAACAAAAGCATGCTACTATATTACAAGTCCCACATCAGTTCCACAAAAAAGTGTAGAATGATACTTAAGTCTAAGAAACTCTCTCACCTAATAGGCTAGTCTTTTGTATTGAGCTCTCCTCTTAGGCTTGAAAAATTGAGAGTGGGAAGGGGGCACGTGCAAAGCACATGCCTTTTAAGTTAAAGAATTTCTTTTTAATAATTACTACTTAATCTTATTACAATGGTTAATTTGGGTATTTAAAAAGTTATGTGCATGTCATATGCATTTAAATGGCTAATTTAAATAAAAAATTAATTTTTAAAGCTACATCAGCATCCTCTATTAAGTTATTAATGACATACTAATAGAGGGTTTAAAACTACTCATTTTGTGAAAATAGAATAACTAAATAGTTCATTTTCAAAATAACAGGACCAAATGGTCCATTTTGCTAAAATAGAGGACCAAAACTACAATTAAGTCTTAAATTATATAGTATCAATTGCAGAAAAAACAGGCTTATTTTTTGGAACACCAAGTACCTACTGATTTTATTGTATTTAACAACTTATTAACAATCAACTACGCATTGGCATTCCAAAAAGAGGTTACAGTACCCCCTCACTGCATTCTCCTTCTGCCTACACTGCTGTTTGCAATGACTCGTACGAAAACATGGCCCTTTCCATATTCCACTAGGCTTTTCGCAAGTTTTTCCACAATACTTGTGTCTGTACTAACATTCTAGGCCCGAACATGTACCCCCAAGTGCACCCTCCTTCTCCATGCATTGTTGATTGCAGTGATTACTGTGGAAACAAGCCCCCTTCCACGTTCCACTAGGTTTTTCACAAAGTCCTTCTTCCATAATTCGTAGCCCGGCAATTATAGAAAGATGAATATATATAGTGCTTGCTATTCTACCTATGCCACTTTTGGGGATAGCTTTAATCCCTCCATCTGATTGGGTTGGAACCCACTTAGTAAATCTAATGTTATTGCAAATATCTCAAAAAATTGAGTATCTAAATATATATTAAAAGTTAGTTCTTTATAAAATGCAAGAACGGTACTATAGGAAAACATGTCAAACATATATCCAAAAAATTCAAATGGTTACTCTTTTGGATGTTTTCCTATATCATGTCGTTTTTACATTTTATAAGGAACTGTTTATTTTTCAAGATCTTTGCAATAATACCAAATTCACTAGACCTGAACCAACCCGACTGGATAAAAGGTAACGCTACTCCCATATATATAATGAGATGTTGTTGAAGATACTAAAGTACTATGATATGATCTTGGCCGAGGAATAGATCCTAAACTTTGGAATCTGATTTGAGATAAGGTAGATCCTAAGGTATATATGTATATAATATAGAAAAAAGATGATATTGGTCGATGATCATGATTAATTCTTAACCAATATAGAATAGAGAGAGAGAGAGAGAGAGACTAACCGATCACTAAGGGAAGGAGAAGGGCAAGGTAGAGAAAAGCACCAATGAAGATGGTAGATTTACAAACAGAAGTTGCCATGTCTGCTACAAATTAAAGGCTTTTATTGGTGCTAAAGGAAAAGATTTGGTTAGGTATATATAGGAAAGTGAGGCATACTGAGGTTAATATGGTTGCTTTGGATACTTGAACAGCTAGCTACACTTATTGGAATTAAAAATGATTAAGTACTTGGTCTTAACGATCTCCCAAGTATATACGGTCATATACTTGTCTCCGATTCTTGTCATGTTCCTTTCTTTGCTGTCCTTGTTGGTGGTGTTCGGCAGTAAGCAAAGTAACATACACATGGGGCGCATATGTAGCCATTTTTCATGTATGCTAAATATGCTTCAACCTTCACTTTCTTATATTCAAAATTACACACATAGTTCATCTATTTCTGAAATCTACAGTAGGAGACTTCAGAAAATTCTTGAAACAATGAAGGTGGAAGAAGGGGAAATTAAGGCACATACGGGCAAACATGGTGGAAGATTTACGAACAAAAATAGCCATATTTGCTAGCAAGGCTCTTGTTGGTGCTGAAGGCAAAGATTAGCTTAGTATATAACAAACTAACAGAATAGAAGGAGAATATTCGAAATGATTGATAAAATTAATACACGAGTTCAGTACAAGAAAGCTATATGTAGATAGCCAAAATAACTGAAAAAGGAAACACGTGGAAAAACACATGGGAAGGACACGTGGAACACTTGCATGTTGCTGATATGCATGCTTACTATAATCTTTAATACCCCCCCCCCCCNCCCCCCCCTCTCAAGGTGGACGGAATGAATCATGAAGTTGCAGCTTGGAAGTGAGTTCATGGAGACGTGGAGAAGCAAGTGCCTTAGTGAAACAATCAGCAAACTGTTGAGAGGTGTCAACTGGTAAAAGCTTGATAACACCAGATTGCACATGTTCTCTGACTATGTGACAATCAATCTCAAGATGTTTGGTGCGCTCATGAAAAACTGGGTTGTGAGCAATGTGAATGGCAGACTGATTATCACAGAATAAGAGAGTAGTAAGAGGTTGAATGCCAAAATCTTGAAGCATGTAAAGAAGCCACTGAATTTCACATGTAGTAGAAGCCAAAGCTCGATATTCAGCTTTTGAACTACAGCAAGAGACAGTAGTCTGCTTCTTGGATTTCCAAGAAATGAGAGACTGGCCAAGGAAAATGCAAAAACCAGTAATGGACTTGCGAGATTCAGGACAAGTGGCCCAGTCAGAATCAGAAAATCTTTTCAACTGCAAAGAGGAAGTAAGGGGGAGAAAAATGCCTTTCCCTGGATTAGCTTTGAGGAAACGAAGAACTCTGTGGGCACACTGCTGATGAATATCAGTGGGTTTATCAACAAACTGAGACAGTTGTTGGACTGCATAAGTGATATCAGGCCGAGTATTGGTTAAGTAAAGCAATCGACCAATTAACCTCCTATATTCGGAATGATTAGGGAGAGGAGTACCATCAGTAAACGTGAGGACAGTACCAGCAGTGAGAGGAGACTTAGCAGGTTTACAAGCCAGAAAACCTGCATCAGAGAGCAATTGGAGAGTGTATTTTCTCTGACATAAGGTAATTCCCTCACTGGAGCGATTAACCTCTATGCCCAAAAAATATCGCAGAGGTCCTAAATCCTTTATTTTGAAGGTGGAATCCAGAAAGGTTTTGATATCATGAATTGCAGCCTTGCTGTCACTAGCTAGGATCACATCATCAACATATACGAGTAGAATAATGAAGCTAGAAGCAATGTTCTTAATGAAAACGGAAGGATCAGAAGGAGCAGGTTTGAAAACTTGGGAATATAAAGCTTAAGAAAGCTTACAATGCCACTATCTACTGGCTTGTTTTAAAACCATAGATAGATTTCTGGAGTCTGCAGATCAAAGAAGGATCTATGGTTGGCATTCCCGGAGGCACAGTCATGTATACCTCTTCATTTAAATCTCCATGCAGAAAAGCATTATTAACATCCAGTTGTTCAACATGCCAGCCTTTAACAGCAGCAAAAGCAAGGAGAGTCTGAACTGTAGTCATCCTTGCAACAGGGGAAAAGGTGTCAAAATAATCAATCCCGGCCTCTTGAGTGTATCCATTGGCCACAAGTCTGGCTTTATAGCGCTCAATGGTGCCATCAGCTCTATATTTAATTTTGTAAACCCATTTACATCCTACAGTATTCTTGCCCTTAGGGAGAGGTGTAAGATCCCAGGTTTGGTTCTGCTCAAGGGCATGCAATTCAGCTGTCATTGCTTCCTGCCAGCAGGGATATTTAACAGCTTCTGTATAGGTGGTTGGTTCAACATGAGCAGTAACATTAAGAGCAAAGACCTATCTGAAAGGGATAAATGAGAATAAGAAAGAACCTTGGACAAAGGGTGTTTGATGGCAGCTGTAGAGATGACACAGTTGATGGAGGCATGATAATCTTGAAGGTATGTTGGAGGGTGCCTGATACGAGTAGATTTTCTGGTTGGGAGTAAATCATGTGTGGGAAGAATGTTGGGAAGAGAGGATGGAGTGGAAGAATCAGTCATGGGGCTTGGAACATGTTGGTATTTCATTAAAAATAAATAAATTATATTATATGATTAATATCCCAATGGTTATATATGTTACAACTCCTCTTCTCTCTATTTTTATTGTGTTTAAAAGCTTTTGTTAATAGCCTTAAAGCTATTCAGTTTTTGGCAATGTAACTGCATTATAAAATGCTTTGAAGTACTTTAAATTGGCTGAATGGTTTTGGCTTTTATTTTGCTGTTTTCTTTGTGCTTTATTTCTTTGTTTTAAAAGCTTGTAATATTTATTTAATTGTGGCTAACAGCTAGAATTTGAAAAGGTGGTTCACTACACTATATATATGTTTATGTGCTTCTACAATTAGAATGAGTATGAGATACATTTGTAAGTGCAACCTAATTGTAGTGTATGCATATTATTTGCTTATATTGTGTGAGTAAACACTTGGGTAGAGAAGAGTGTTGGAGAGTCCTTTCCTCCTATTTGTGCAGAATATTGGAGGATAAACGGTGTGGCTACCAGGCTGTTGTATCCTGGAGGCAACGCGTCTAGAACTCGCTGCACCTGGTGGATATACTAAAAATCACCTGCGAGAGGCGTGAATTGTCTTAAAGAAAGCGAGATACCCATGCCTCATCCTGGTGCCACATCTCTAATTTTCTCTAACCTATTGTTATTATTTGTATTTTATTTTCTATTTTGTAGGCTTGGGGACAACAATTTTAAGACAATTCAAATCTAGACTTATTTCCCATGGATCCTACAATCAAACCAAATAGAGGTGTTGGTGATCTCAACAAGCCTTTCAAGTTTATGGGTGTTTACTTCAATCGATGGAAGGGAAAAGTTCTTTTCTACTTGAACCTTTTGAAGGTGTCTTATGTTCTCTTAGAATCAAATCCTAAAAAGACATCTATTGATGGGATGAGCGATACAGAAAAAGAGCTACATGGTGAAAAAATAGCAAAGTGGGAGAAGGATGAATTCCATTGTCGCTATTATTTACTAAATTGTTTATCTGATGAATTTTATGATTATTATGAAAGGACTTACTCCACTGCAAAGAAAATTTGGAATGCCTTGCAAAAAAAAATTGATACAGAGGATGCTGGTGCAAAGAAATATGCTGCAAGTCGTTTCTTACGTTATCAAATGATGGATAATCATTCTGTTGTGGAGCAAACTCAAGAGTTTCAAATGCTTGCACATGAAGTGAAATCAGAAGGCATAAAAATAGAAGATAATTTCCTTGTTGCTGCCATCATTGACAAGCTACCTCAATCATGGAGGGAGTTCCAAAAGACACTTCGTCACAAGCAAAAGGAAACAAGCTTGGAGAGTTTGATCACTCGCATTAGAGTGGAGGAAGAAGCTAGAAGCCAAGACATGCTTATGACTCAAAACAGAAATGGTAGTTCCACAACTACCACCAAGGTACATGCTTTTGGAACTAGTGACTCTTTGCCTAAAGGTCAGAATCAAAATGTTGTTTTGAAGCCATATAAAAAGTGAATGAAAAAATCATACAAGAAAAGCCCATATAATAATAAGGGCAACTTCACTCAAAAGAGAAATGAACCACCTTTTAGACCTTCTTCATGTTTTGTTTGTGGCAAGCAAGGGCATTTTGCAAAAAATTGTAGATACTGGAAATGTGGGCCTAATCCTCAAGCCAACATTACCGAAGGGCCACTTGTGGCTATGATTACTGAAATTAACATGGTGGAAGGGTCTAAAGGTTGGTGGGCCGATTCTGGTGCTACTAAGCATGTTTGTTTTGAAAAGGATTGGTTCAAGGTGTACAAACCTTATGAGAATCCCAAGGAAATAATGCTTGGTGATGCTCATACTACCAAAATTTTGGGTGAAGGTGATGTGGAATTGAGCTTTACTTCTGGGTGTGTTCTCACTCTCAAGAATGTGCTCTATACCCCCCAAATGAAGAAGAATCTTATGTCTTCATACCTCCTTAATAAGGCTGGCTTCAAACAAACTATTGAATCTGATCAATATGTAATAACTAAGAATGGAATGTTTGTGGCAAAGGGTATGCTAGTGATGGTATGTTCAAATTGAATGTTGACATGAATAATATATCTTCAAGTTCTGTTTATATGCTTTCTTCTTTAAATTTTTGGCATGAGTGTTTATATCATATGAATAGCAAATATGTACAAAGGATGGGTATCTTAGGATTAATTCCTAAATTGAGCAAAGATTTTGAAAAATGTGATTTTTGTAGTATGTCAAAGATCACAAGAGGATCTCACAAGAGTGTAACAAGAGATTCTGAATTTGTGGATTTAATTCATACTGATATTTGTGAATTTGATGGTGTTTTGACTCATGGAGGAAAAAGGTATTTTATCACTTTTATAGAGATTTTTCAAAATATACTTATGTATATTTGATGGCACATAAAAGTGAAGCTTTGAGAAATTAAATTTTTTTCTAAATGAAGTTGAAAATCAATTTGGAAAGAAAATAAAGCGTTTTCGAAGTGATAGAGGAAGAGAATATGAATCAAATGAATTGAATAATTTTATTCAAAGTTTAGGAATTATTCATGAAGTTACTCCTCCTTATTCACCTGCCTCTAATGGAGTTGCTGAACGTAAAAATAGAACTCTTATTAATCTTACAAATTCTATGCTTTTACATTCAGGTGCTCCATATAGTTTTTGGGGTGAAGCTATTTTGACTGCCTATTATGTTCTTAACCGTGTTCCTCACAAAAAGCTTTTAACAACTCCTTTTGAGTTATGGAAAGGGCATAAGTCTAGTTTGAGTTATTTTAAAGTTTGGGGCTGTTTAGCCTATGTGAGGATTGTAGATCCAAAAAGATCTAAGTTGGGTGCTCAAGCTTCTACTTGTGCTTTTGTTGGTTATACTTTGAATAGTATAACATATAGATTTTTTGATCTTGAACACAATGTGATTATAGAATCAAGTGATGCTATTTTTCATGAAAATAAATTTCCTTTTAATTTTAAAAATAGTGGGGGTCAAGGTCTTTTAAATGAAAACGAACCTCACTCTTCTACTCCTTCTACTTCTTTACAAGTTGAAAGAAATTTTGAAATAGATCCTAGAAGAAGTAAAAGAGCTAGAGTGGAAAAATATTTTGGTCCTGATTATATAATTTATAATGTGGAGGATACTCCAAGTTCTTTGCAAGAAGCTTTAGCATCACATGATTCTATTTTCTGGAAAGAAGCAATAAATGATGAAATGGAATCTCTTGTGTCTAATAGAACATGGAAATTAGTTGATTTACCTCCTGGTTGTGTAGCTATTGGTTGTAAATGGGTTTTAAGAAAAAAGTTGAAACCTGATGGTACTATAGAAAAATACAAAGCCAGGTTGGTAGCTAAGGGTTTTAATCAAAAAGAAGATTTAGATTTCTTTGATACTTTTTTCTCCTGTTGCTAGGATTACATCCATAAGATTATTGATTGCTATTGCTGCTATTCATAAAATGTATATTCATCAAATGGATGTAAAGACAGCTTTTTTGAATGGAGATTTAGATGAAGAAATATATGTGCAACAACCTGAAGGTTTTGTTGTAGAAGGCCAAGAGAATAAGGTATGCAGATTAGTTAAGTCTTTGTATGGACTTAAACAAGCTCCTAAGCAATGGCATGAGAAATTTGATTTGTGTATGCTTGAAAATGGTTTTAAATCTAGTGAATGTCATAAATGTTTGTATTTCAAATGTGTTGATAATTCTCATGTTATTATAAGCTTGTATGTGGATGATTTGTTAATTTTTGGTACAAGCTTATCTATTATAAAAGGTACTAAAAATTTGCTTCATAATAATTTTAGCATGAAAGATCTTGGTGAAGCAAATGTTATTCTTGGCATGAGAATCACTAGAATGCATGATGGAATTTTTCTTGATCAATCTCATTATGTAGAGAAAGTTTTGAACAAATTTGGTTATAATAATGCTAAGCATGTCCTAACTCCTTTATCTGTTAATGTTAGTTTATATCCTACTACGGATGATAGATTTATTGTGAAACAAGAGGAATATGCTAGCATTGTTGGGAGTCTTCGTTATTTAACTGATTGTACAAGGCCTGATATTGCATTTGCAGTTGGACTACTTGGTAGATTTACTAGTAAACCAAGTATAGAACATTGGCATGAAATTGACCATGTTATGAGATATCTATGTGGTACTAAAAATTATGGTTTATTTTATAAAAGATATCCAACTGTGGTTGAAGCTTATGCTGATGCTAATTACAATACATCAGGTGACTCTCTTTGTACTTCTAGTTATATATTTACTTTGGGTGGTTGTGCAATTTGTTGAAAATCTAAGAAACAACAAATAATTGCAAACTCAACCATGGAAGCTAAGCTTATTGCTCTAGCTGTAGCTAGTGGTGAGGCTAGCTGGTTGAGAGATTTATTATATGAAATTCCTGTTTGGGAAAAACCAATACCAGCTATATTGATACATTGTGATAGTACTACTGCTATTGGTAGAGTACAAAATCGTTACTATAATGGTAAATCCAAACCTATAAGGAGGAAACATAATATTGTGAGATCTTACATAAATAATGGTACCATACATGTGAGTTATGTAAGATCAGAGAATAATCTTGCGGATCCGTTAACAAAATCTCTAAATAGAGAAAAGGTTTGGAATACATCAAGAGGGATGGGGTTGAAGCCCAAAGAAAATCATACTACTTATGAGGATACCCTACCTAGTGATTAGAGATCCTAAGAACTAGGTTCAAAGGGAAAAACGAATCATAGAGTAAGTCATGAGTGTGGGATACACCATATATTTAAGAGAATACTCTTCTCATAAATCATCCCTAAGGTGTAGGTGTATCTATCTTGCTAAATGATGGAGGATGAGTTTTCTAAAACTCTTAATGAATTCTGTAGCTCTTAAGAGTGGGGTGTCACAAAATAGCAAGAGCACCCTTGACAGAATCACCTATATGAGCATTGTGAAGTGGGGCCGCTTCTATAAGAATAAGGGCTTAATTCTTGAATAATACTCATGAAACCAGGATAATGCACAAAGGCCGGTTTAATGTGCGGGCTTAAGGCTCTATATTGCGCTTGGATTATTATTTGTAAGATATATATCTTGTCTCCCTTAAGCAGTCATAGTTCAAGGCAATAGACCACTATTGGCTCTGGAACAAGTATATATATTTTTACTAAGTAGAGGTTCAAGGCAATGCTACCTCTATTATGAATAATAGTCTATCTCTACCCAAGTGTCTACGTGTTTGTGTTTGTGTTTATTTTTATAAAATAAGTGGGGGATTGTTGGTATTTCATTAAAAATAAATATATTATATTATATGATTAATATCCCAATGGTTATATATGTTACAACTCCTCTTCTCTCTATTTTTATTGTGTTTAAAAGCTTTTGTTATTAGCCTTAAAGCTATTCAGTTTTTGGCAATGTTACTGCATTATAAAATGCTTTGAAGTACTTTAAATTGGCTGAATGGTTTTGGCTTTTATTTGGTTGTTTTCTTTGTGCTTTATTTCTTTGTTTTAAAAGCTTATAATATTTATTTAATTGTGGCTAACAGCTAGAATTTGAAAAGGTGGTTCACTACACTATATATATGTGTATGTGCTTCTACAATTAGAATGAGTATGAGATACATTTGTAAGTGCAACCTAATTGTAGTGTATGCATATTATTTGCTTATATTGTGTGAGTAAACACTTGGGTAGAGAAGAGTGTTGGAGAGTCCTTTCCTCCTATTTGTGCATAATATTGGAGGATAAACGGTGTGGTTACCGGGCTGTTGTATCCTAGAGGCAACACGTCTAGAACTCGCTGCACCTAGTGGATATACTAAAAATCACCTGCGAGAGGTGTGAATTGTCTTAAAGAAAGCGAGATACCCATGCCTCATCCTGGTGCCACATCTCTAATTTTCTCTAACCTATTATTATTATTTGTATTTTATTTTCTATTTTGTAGGCTTGGGAACAACAGAACAGGACTATGGTTAGTGACTAGTGAGGATGGAGTGGAAAAATTAGTCATGGGGCTCGGGACAGGAATATGATTAGTGGCTGGTGAGGAAAAAGAGGGTGGAACAGGAAAGGAGGCTAGTTCTGCAATGGGTGATTCTGTGGGAAGAACAGGAGTAGGTGAGGCTGATGTGTCATGTGATGAAGTAAGCAAGGGAAAGCAACGTTCATAGAAACTGACATCTCGTGAGACATGAAAGGACATGGTGTCAAGGTCTAACACTTTGTAACCTTTCACACCAGCAATGTACTCCAGAAAAAATACATCTACTAGCACGAGGATCAAACTTCTTTCGATGTTGAGTGAGTGTCTTGACATAACACAAACAGCCAAACACTTTCAAGTGTGAAAACGTTGGAGAATGTCCAAAGACAAGCTCAAAAGGAATGAGATTTTGCAACACAGGTGTGGGTGTTCTGTTGATCAAGTACACTGCATGAACAATGGCATAATTCCATAGAGAAAGTGGTAAGCCTGACTGCAAACATAAGCTTCTAGCCACATTCAAGATGTGTTGATGTTTCCTTTCGGCTACAGCATTTTGCTGAGGAGTTTCCACACAACTCCTTTGATGAATAATGCCATTTTTCTGATAAAAATCTGTGATCATGAATTCCAGTCCATTATCAGTACGAAAGGCTTTAATTTTCACCCCAAACTGAGTAAGAACAAGTTGATAAAAATTCTGAACGTGTGTTCTAGTCTCACTTTTGTTCCTCATCATGTAAAGCCAAGTATATCGACTTCTGTCATCTACAATAGTGAGGAAGTACTTGTATCCTTCTAATGAGCCAGTGGCATTTGGTCCCCAAATATCCATGTGCACTAAATCAAAAGGATTAGCAGAAATGGAAGTGCTAATTGGAAAGGGCATTCTCTTTTGCTTGGCAAGATAACAGATATCACAAAGAAATTTTGGGTCACAAGAAATATCTTCATTTTGAGTAACCAAAGGTTTAATCCGTTCATATGAAGCATGACCTAAACGATAATGCCATAAATCGAAAGCAGTGCCAATTATAGAAGTATTAGCTAAAACATGACTAGGAACATTAATGTTGTCTGCAACATCATCAGAAGCCTTCAGAGAGCTGCCTTGCCTTGAACTAACAGGAGCAACTAGGTGATAAAGGCCTCCATTCTCCCTAGCCAAGCCAATCGTCTTCCAACATCAAGGTTCCTTGATGAAACAATGCCCCTTTTGCAAAACAAAAGGGCATTGAAAATCCTTAATCATCTTGCTCACAGAAATTAAATTGAAAGAAAAGGAAGGAACGTATAAGACTTGCTGCAAGATTAAATCAGTTGACAATGCTACTGTCCCAACATGTGTAACCTCTGCATTCATGTTATTAGGGAGACTAACAAACCATGGACACAGGAACACAAGTAGTCAAGTAATCGGAGCAACAAGTAATGTGATTGGTGGCACCTGAATCTACAATCCATCGATTTTGAGAATGCAGATCAGAATTGTTGCAGGAAAGAACAATACCAGTGTGTAGTTCTTCTACAAGAGTAAGGCTAGTAAATCCAGAGTTGATTGCTACATCTGCATTGGATGTAGGCATAGCATTCGTCTGCTTAGGAGGATTAATGAGAGACATTAATCGCAAATATTCTTGCTGAGTAAGCTTGACTTCACCATCCTCACAAGTTTCCTGCAAGGAATCATCTTGTGAAAATTCATCTTGTTCAATCAGGAAATGATCTACCTAATTAACCTTAGATTGTTGTCTGCCTTTGGCCTTAAAACCTGGTGGAAAGCCAAATTTTCGATAACAATTATCAATTGTATGCCCAGGTAGACCACAGAACGAACATATAGGCTTCTTATTGTGTGTGGATTTGTAGTTCCANCTAAGAAAGGAACTTTGGAAACTTGGAGTGCGTGAGAAAGGTGGACAATTGAAAAAATGGTTTTACTTGCTGTTTTCGGTATCTTCCACAGACGGCTGGTTTCCTTCTCTAGTCCTTGTTCTTTTGTTTCCATATCATGCTGTTCGGCAGCAACACAACAGTAGCTTAGTTCTGACTCCGTTTTCTATATTGCCAAATTCACTCTATCTACTAATTAATCTTTATTTTTAATGAACACCATTAATCAGTAACTCAGGAAAAAAAAAAATAACTAATTGAAAACCAATATTTTTAACATTTTAGTACAATAACAGCATATACAAGATATGGATGTACCCATATTATCAGCCATCCGGTTAACTAAAAAAACCATACCCAAGATTAAGGTGGACACTGAAATTGGTTAGCTTAGCTGTTGGGGTATAACTTTCAGCACTTCTGTTTTCCATTAGCTATCTAAGAGATCAAACTTAGACTTTTGGTTCAAGGGTATTTATGGTCCGTTCATATGAAGCATGACCTAAACGATAATGCCATAAATCGAAAGCAGTGCCAATTACAGAAGTATTAGCTAAAACATGACTAGGAACATTAATGTTGTCTGCAACATCATCAGAAGCCTTCAGAGAGCTGCCTTGCCTTGAACTAACAGGAGCAACTAGGTGATAAAGGCCTCCATTCTCCCTAGCCAAGCCAATCGTCTTCCAACATCAAGGTTCCTTGATGAAACAATGCCCCTTTTGCAAAACAAAAGAGCATTGAAAATCCTTAATCATCTTGCTCACAGAAATTAAATTGAAAGAAAATGAAGGAACATATAAGACTTGCTGCAAGATTAAATCAGTTGACAATGCTACTATCCCAACATGTGTAACCTCTGCATTCATGTTATTAGGGAGACTAACAAACCAATTGGACACAGGAACACAAGTAGTCAAGTAATCAAAGCAACAAGTAATGTGATTGGTGGCACCTGAATCTACAATCCATCGATTTTGAGAATGCATATCAGAATTGTTGCAGGAAAGAACAATACCAGTGTGTAGTTCTTCTACAAGAGTAAGGCTAGTAAATCCAGAGTTGATTGCTACATCTGCATTGGATGTAGGCATAGCATTCGTCTGCTTAGGAGGATTAATGAGAGACATTAATCGCAAATATTCTTGCTGAGTAAGCTTGACTTCACCATCCTCACAAGTTTCCTGCAAGGAATCATCTTGTGAAAATTCATCTTGTTCAATCAGGAAATGATCTACCTAATTAACCTTAGATTGTTGTCTGCCTTTGGCCTTAAAACCTGGTGGAAAGCCAAATTTTCGATAACAGTTATCAATTGTATGCCCAGGTAGACCACAGAACGAACATATAGGCTTCTTATTGTGTGTGGATTTGTAGTTCCAACTCTTAGTAGCTAGAGCAACATTTTGTTCAGGCATGGATTCAGAATCAACAGAAACAGTAACAAATTGCCTTTCGTGTTGAATAACTAACGAAAACACTTTATTAATTTGAGGTAAGGGGTCCATTAACATGATCTGGGATTTCACAGTGCTATAGCATTCATTCAAGCCTCTTAGGAAACGTATCACCTGATCTTGAGTTTGATATTTTTGTGCAGTGAGAAAACACTGGCAGTGTCCTCCTTGAATGAAAGCATAGGTTGGCAAGGGACGAAGATTCCCAAACTCATCCCAGAGTATCTTCAACCTTGTATAGTACTCTGTGACAGAATGAGTACCTTGATGGATTTTAAAAAAAATTTCCTGTAACTCCATGAGTCGGAACAGATCTCCTTGTGAGAAACGATCTCGCAAGTCATTCTATATATCCACCGCATTGTCTAACCACATGATACTTCAATGGATCGTGGGACTTATTGCACGAAGAAGCCAGGAGACAACCATCGTGTTCGAGCGTTGCCATGCCTTGTACATCAATTCATGTTGAGATGGCACCGGAAGAGATCCATCAACGAATTGGATTTTGCTTTTGGCAAGCAAAGCTAGCCTCGTCGCCCTGGCCCAGCTATGGTAATTGGTGCCATGTAGTACTTCAGTAACAAGAAGAAGTGTAGGGTTCTCATTGCCATGGAGATGGTAGAAACTCGTTGGATCATCTTCAGCTCGCGGAGGAAGAATCGGAGGAGAAGTATGAACATAATGTTGCTGAGGAGTTGCTGGAGTGTGTGGTGGTGGATTGGTATTGATCGGAGTGTGTGGTGGTGGATTGGTATTGGTCGGAACATGAGGTCGCGCCATCGGAAGATGCAGAGAGGGTCACACAGTGAACGTGCTCTACTCTGATACCATAACAAACTAACAGAATAGAAAGAGAATATTCGAAATGATTGATAAAATTAATACACGAGTTCAGTACAAGAAAGATATATGTAGATAGCCAAAATAACTGAAAAAGGAAACACGTGGAAAAACACATGGGAAGGACACGTGGAACACTTGCATGTTGCTGATATGCATGCTTACTATAATCTTTAATAGTATACAAAGCAAAAGTACATCGATAACAATAAGTGGTGATTTAGTTGTGGTTGCAATCGTGGTTGCAGACTGCAATTTAAATAGATTTTAAAATCCATTTCATTTAATAAAATTTATATCAAAAGGACAACAAGGCAGTGGAAAGCATGCCATGAGGACACTTTACTCAAAGAAGTAGAATTTACATACAGCTCAAGGCAAAGAGGGAGGCATATATAGAAAGAGACAAGGCCGTTAAGGGTATTATCTAATAAAGGAATTTTGGAAACTGAGTGCTTGAGAAAGGTGGACACTTGAAAAAATGGTTGTACTTGCTGTTTTTGGGATTTTCCATATATGGCTGGTTTCCTTCTCTAGTCCTTGTTCCTTTTTTTTTTTTTTTTTTTTTTTTTTTTTTTTTTTTTTTTTTTTTTTTTTTTTTTTTTTNAGACTAATTTTTGTTTGAAATGAGAGCAATAACCGGTAAATATCTCCCACCAAATATGATTTTAAGGATTCGAACTCAAGACCTTTAGTCTAAAACACTTTGACGCTCAGCCTACTTCTACTGAACCAACACCTTGTTGGTTTTTCTAGTCCTTGTTCTTTAGTTTCCATATTATGCTGTTCAGCAGCAACATAACAGTAGTTTTGTTCTGCCTCCGTTTTCTACATTGCCAAATTCACTCTATTTAGTAATTAAATATTTATTTTTAGAACACCATAAATCAGTAACTCAGGAAAAAAAGTTAACTAATTAATCAGTAATATTTTGAACATTTTAGTACAATAACAGAATATACGATGTATGGATGTACCTAGTTATATCATCAACCATCAGCTTAACTAAAAAAACTATACCCAGGATTAAGGTGGACACTGAAATTGGTTAGCTTTGTGGTATAACTTTTAGCAGGTCTCTATTTGATTAGCTATCTAATACATCAAAATTAGTTTTTTGGTTCAAGGGTATATATTTATCGTGTTATTATGGTCCAAATTCAATTTGAATACTATGAAGGATAACTATAAGGAAAAGAACGTATAGGCATGAAAAGATTAAAAAAAGAAGACTAGATTTATGTATAAATTAATAACAGTTTAAGAAGGAAAATCAAAGGGCTTTAGTCCTATTTTGACAAGAATCTGTTGGTTCTCTAGGACTAGAGGAGTATGTCTGGTGGAACGCACTCAACACACTAGTTTAGTAGTGATAGATTTATAGCAGAAGTTAGTGAGGTGCAGGATAATTGTTATATAGCTATTTCACCATGAGCTAAGGTTCAACTAGGTATAAATGTCAAGTACTCCTTAACTATTACTGGATGGCTAGGTGCATAATAAAAGATTGGTGTAAGCTATGATACCTCTTATTTATATAGAGGCTAACGTTATATCATCTCATCATTTGAAGGAGTTTTGGTGAGATTCACATCTAAAAATTAGTGTTATTATGAATATTTAAAAAAAAAAAAATCANAAAAAAAAAAAAAAAAAAAAAGAAGAGTTACACATGCTTCATTATACAGAGTTTTAATCAAGTAAATGGTCAAAAATTAAGATGATGAATGCATAAAACATGTACAGGGGATATATATTTTTTGAGAACTCAAAATTCCTTGTTCATCATCTTTTTACACATGCTTCATTACTGTATGTTTTTCTAGAGTTGTTTCTAATGATTTTATTATTATTTTTGGCCTAAGAATATATACTTTTTAAGAAAAAAAATATTGTCCATCATTTCTATTAAAACACAATGAGTATATTCAGGTTAATACGGTTGCTTTGGATACTTGAACAGCTAGTTACATAAAAAATGATTTAGTACTTGGTTTCAAGGATCTTCCAAGGACGATCATATACTTGTCTTTGGTTCTTGTCATGTTCCTTTCTTTGCTGTCCTTGGTGGTGGTTGTAGGTAATTAAATTTTATTAAATAATTTGCCACCTCATAAATTAGTGGCCAATTAAAATATGTCATTTGTCAATAGTATTGAAGCTTTACTGTTTTCTCTTTAGTTTCTATAGTTTTACTGTTTCGTTATGACTTTGGGTTGCTTTCTCTTTAGTTTCTATAGTTTTACTGTTTCGTTATGATTTTGGGTTCAAACATATAACTCACAAGTCTTGATGATGATTTCAGTATCACTCGGTCTCAAACCATTTAGTTGTCAAATTCACTCTTTTTACTAATTAATCTTTATTTTTAATGAATATCATTAATCAGTAAATCAGGAAAAAAAAAAATTTAACTAATTAATAACCAATATTTTAACATTTTAGTACAATAACAACATATACACAAGATTAAGGATGAATTAAAACTCATGGGTAGGCCTCGACTTATATAGTTTCTATTGCAGCTATGATTTCAAATACACACCAAGATATAGAAACATACAATGGCTAAAGTTCCTCACTTTATTATTATACTATATGTAAATTATGCCTTACCCTGCCACAATCAGTTTTGATAAACTAGGCCTTGTTTGAGTAATAAGCCTTTATGTAAGAAGATCTTTTGTAAAAAATTCTTATACAATAAACTCCTTTTAAATTAAGTTATTTTGTGTCTAAATAAAAAGTTGAAAAAGCACTTTTAAAATAAAAGTAAAAAAAATGAAAAAGTGAAGATTGGCAATTAAACTTTACCGGAATTTTCACTACCATTTGTAAATATTTGTCTGAATTTTTTCAAAGCAGCTCTCAATTAAGATTTTATGAGCGCTTTTTCCTAGAAACTCTAAAAAATAGCTTCAAAAAAAGCTAAAATCAACTTTTGAAAAGAGTAATAAGCTGTTTATATAAGCTTATCGAAACACAATTTGTAAGCACTTATGATAGTAAAAAAAAATCCAATAAGCCTTAAGCCTAATCATAAAATTCCTCTATTCACTATCCGTATGTAAAGCATATCCTTTCTAAATAGTGAATTTTGATTTACAAATCAGACCCACAAATTTTTGCAATTGTGATTGAAGAGAGCAACAAGAATCACATTTTGATATCAGAGCTATATACAATGTGGCAAGATAAAATGGGCTAAGGGTGTGGAATTTGAACCAGACTTTTAATGTGCTAGACCTCATGCAGAATCCAGGTTTTGGCCCTGATTAGCCCCATCCCAGAATCCAGCTAGTTTACAGCATCAACCTCTGAGCAAGAGTTTTATTCATACGTCCAGTTTTCTTCACCAGTTATAGGTGGATGGTACATCATGCAGTGGGTGACCCTTCCTATTCCTTTCCATTATTTTGCGTGCAAGGGAAACTTGCTTGCCAACCACAAAAATAAATGCCTTGCCCTTTCCCCCAGCACCTCTGGCAGTTCTTCCAACACGACGCACATATTCACTTGGATCACGTGGGTAATCAAAAAGTATGACATGATCCACTTTAGCAAAATCAATTCCCCGCGATGCTCTGTGACACGATACAAGAATCTCATTTCATCACATTATGACTTCCTTGTAGCAGAAAGTTACCCAAATAACAAACAAAACAAGATACAAGCAAAGATTTGGAACAGGCCAAAAATAATGTGTAAAACAGATAACTTGCCTGTCAGTGCACACTAGAAACTGAGAGACTTCGTTGTTTGACGGAGAACGTGTAAACTCTTCCATGCTAGCAAGCCTTGAATCTTGGGTCATGGCAGCGTGGAAAGGTAGAACTTGCATATGAGTTCCTTTTCTATCCAAACGCTTCAATGCATTCTCAACTTTTCTGCATGTTTCAATCTGCAATTTGTGCAGCAAAATGTGGAAATGTCTTACTTCATAATATTTGGAGATTTATACAAAAATTAAAGCATAACTCCCAAAAGTAACAATTTTCGACCTACTTTGTTACAGAAAACAATGGTTTTTGGAACAGGACTTCCCTCCACAATCTGCAAAAGAGCGGTTTTCTTGTTCAAAAATGCTGTATCAGGACTTTTATCTTGTCCATCTTCGCCACTGCAATCTACTAGAACCTGCATACAGAGAAAATGAGAAAATAATAATCAAATTTAAGTACAGAAAAGGTGATAAATACAAACAATGGAGCACATATCAGTTGTATTACAAATAATATGCATTTTAATGATCCTGCTGACCAGAATATCTGGTATGTATAGTGCAGTAATCTACAAAGATATAGTACAGAAGGCTTGGCATACAAGTTTTGAAATTGTTAAGAGCTGCGAAGCCATAATGGATGGTAAAGTACAAAGTTCATAAACTTAGGAACAAATTATAATTTAATTTTGAATCTTGTGTAGGAGACTTTGCAGTTAAAGTATATCAATTAGCAAAGACGACCTTTATATTTCTCAATATTCCATAATGTTATCTTCAGTCCAAGAAAGACAAATAGGACAAGGAACAGAAAGGAGTTTGCAACTGGAAACCAACCTCTTCAAGACGAGAGCTTATCCGGTGCATACCAGGTCCNTTCATAAACTTAGGAACAAATTACAATTTAATTTTGAACCTTGTGTAGGAGACTTTGCAGTTAAAGTATATCAATTAGCAAAGACGACCTTTATATTTCTCAATATTCCATAATGTTATCTTCAGTCCAAGAAAGACAAATAGGACAAGGAACAGAAAGGAGTTTGCAACTGGAAACCAACCTCTTCAAGACGAGAGCTTATCCGGTGCATACCAGGTCCCATGATTACTTCACAGTCAGGAAAAACTTCAACTAGTTTATTGTAAATGTCTCTTGGTAAAGTCGCAGTCACAAATAAATATTGCGTGGTAACAGGTGAAGAATTTATCAAGCACTGAAGTACTGCTTCGAAGTCCTCATCACCAAAAAGTATATCTACCTCATCTAACACAGCACTGCAATATAAATTATCTTCTTAATATAGATATTACAATAGATGTGGATGCATAAAAACACACTTGAGCAAGGAAAGGGGGACACAGTCTAGTAGCTAGGATCATGATTTATTATTAAATGAAATAAGAAACAGTACTTCTCCTATCTACTTACAGCACAAATCTTGATAAAACTGAGATTGCGTCCATAGGTTAGTTTCAACTTAGATGTGATCAAGCTTACACAGAAAAGACACCAATGAAAGCCTAAGGCATCAGTCTATTACCAAAGTAAATTAAGTTGGACCTAAACTGCTAAGGAACAGCATTTCAAATATGTTTAAAGATCCAGAGACCTGCTCCAAACTTCAGCCTCTCTATTCCCCAAGCATCTACAGGTAAAAGTACATATACATAGTTACTGTCATACCTTTGAGTAAGATTATCACTCTCCGACACAATAAATACAATTATATTATCCTGGATAAGTTTTATTATGATAGACCTTGCATATAACATCCATGTTAGCTGCCATTGGAAGGGGTAGGACAGAGGAGAAATGGTAATCAGATAATGAATATTATTGTTTGACATATTCAAATCAGAAGTTTCCAAAAAGCTAACATTTATTTCTGATATGATCATAAAACGCAGCTCCAACATTGATACAACACAACTTCTGCATATTGGATACTTTAACCAGTCCAATCATAATGGCAGCAGATCAATCAGCAAAAGAAACCAGTGCTGCTTTTCCCTAATCCGGATTACAAATTATACTGCATGTGCTGACAACTTACACTACTACTTTCTTAGTTGCTTACCCCATGATCTTGAGAGTCATAATGCATGATTCAAAGAATGAAGATATGATGACTCCAGCCAGTTGAATGTGTTTTTATTTATACAGGCGTTTATTGAACTTCTGCATAAATTGTGTTTGATAAAAGCATAAGATACTTTAAGAAATTATTGCTACCTATTACTGCAAAACTGTTTATAGGTCAGTCAAGTGTATCTTGGCAAAGGAATTAAATTTAATTGCTCCAAATAAAATTTTGTACAAATCAAAAGATAACAAGATATTATTGTGTCGCTGCTTGTTTATGAAGAAAAGAAAACAAATGAGGAAAGTTGTAAGGTACAAAGAGTTATGCAATGATTGCTATCCTAAAGAGACCACGCTCACCATCTTAGATTTGTCAACTGCAGGAAGCCTTCCTTAATCAGGAACATAAAACGGCCAGGTGTTGCTATTAAAACATCAACACCCTGCTCTAAATTTTCCAGTTGAGTTCTCTGTCGAAAGCCACCTGTTACCACCATAGATTTGAATGGTACCCCGGATTTTGACATTGATCGGCAGTTATCTAAAACCTGGAAAAGAACCATTTGACACCAACAGTTAAACCAATATCCAAAGTACAAAACTGTACAACATCTTTTGGAAAATGAATTTGCAGTCAGATGTTTGACCTACCCTCTGCATATTGTTCTCCTTAACTTTATCAACTATATGTTTTAAATATTAACCACTAGGAGGGCTACGACAAAGACAATACAACATCTTTTCTAAAAGAAAAGTTCTGTTTCTAATGTTTGGATAGCAAAGTTACAAAATATACACTAATTGTATTTGTTTCAAAAAGAAAAAAAAGGTTTACTTTTAATATAAATCAACTCCATGGTTCTCATAGCAGGTCACAAATCTGAGTTATTCACGATTAGGAATGAACTGATTACACTACTTTGTATTTTTCCAGGGGTTTTACTCATGGTGATAAGTGAATAAACTGACAAATAAAATACAATGGGGGACAATTACAAGGATTGGAAACATCATAAGTTATGTCTCCTTGCTGAAATTCTGAAACTCATGGTGTTCCTGCCCTTATTGTCAGGGCAGGTATTTAGAGGCCAATTAATCTGCCAAGTTTGATGCAGCAATAGTTTTTACATCCCAATCTCATATGGTTTCTTGTTACTTTCACCAACTTCAGTATTTGATAGATCGCTAGTTTATTAGGTTAAGTTGATTCTCAAATGGTTGAAGATGCAGCAAAACTAACAAGATTCAAAATATTGATTGGATGGATCAAAGGTCAGCCACAATGTTCACCTTCAGTACCAAAAACTTGACATTTGCAAGCTGCAATAGTATTGGTCTGTATCTAATATCTACACTATTATTTAGTCATTTATTACTTTCAAAATCAAAATTAATTTTCTCTACATGGCAAATAAAGCTAGTCAAAAGCTTTTGTCAGTGACTTCAATTGTTCTTTTTTTATCTGGTCAGCAACTTTAAATTAGTCACTACATAATAATGTAATCTTTTGTATCTTACCTTTTCTCACAAACAAGTTTAAATAAAGCCCTTCGAAAATAATAAGATGTTACTAAAACATAAAACGGAAACCATCAGATCAAGAAAACAGCTACTTCAAACATTTTAGATAATAACAAAACGAAAATGAGATAGAAATATATGGAGTATATAACCAGCAATTGACCTGAGAAGCTAACTCAGCTGTTGGTTCCAATATAACCACTCTAGGAGCTTGTGAAGAGTATTTTCCTTGTCCATCTAGTTCTTCTTGTCTAAGACGCTGTACTATTGGAGCAAGAAATGCTAATGTCTTTCCTGAACCACTCTGATCAGCAATGACACAGGTCTTTCCACCAATAACGGGTGTAAATGCCATGGCCTACATTCACATGAAAATATTTACCATGGAGCAGAGTTGCAGTGCGAAATGAGGAGTAACTAGGACTTTTCTGACATGTATGCAGTCTACACAATCAAAGAATTATAGAATGCATAAACAAGGATGGGCACCTAACCAAAAAATAACAATTGAAAGGATTGCTGCCTCCCCAAAAATATTGTCAACACTCTTGCCATTGTTGAAAATTGCAGCCCAAATCTAGCTTTAGATATAATTCCTACTAACGACTAGAAACACAATTTTAATTTATGTAGCCTATTTATATTGAATATTGGAGACTATTACACTAGCTGTATTTATTTTAGCATTGACTGACATCCTTTAAACACAGAACACTACTCAGCAGAAAACATGAACTTCCAGCACGTTTGGTACAGCAATCAATAGAAAATATTTTCCTAGAATACAAAAGACAGATTTTTAAGATGAGAAAAGTGACTCCCTCTTCTAAAAGGTGGAAGTCGGTTTTAAACACCATCAAACACCAGAAAATTATATATAAACATATGACAAGTCATTTTCTGAGATAATCATTTTCCCTGAAAATGTTCCCTAACAAAATATTTTGCATGGAAGCTACTTCCACCAACCATGTCAGTTTCCATTAAATTACAAGAGCCTAGATTTACACTGGCAAGTGCCCAAACATACAACAATCATGTAATTTTCTCTTCATCAATAAAGCATAAAGTTCACTACCTGTATATGTGAAGGCCGCACGAACCGCTGCTTCTTCAGAGATTCAATCATATAATCTCTGTACCCTAGATCTTTAAAGGACTTTCGACTGAAAAAGTCATTGTCAACCAATAATTTACCCTGTTCCTTTGGAAGTTTTTGTGATTCAGACTTAAAAATATGCGAAGATCCTCCATTACCCCATCCTCTTAAATGAGAGGCAGAATGCCTTGCATCTGACACACCCAAACTGGCTATCTCATTATTAGAGTTTTGAGATTTATTGGGTGTAATTTGATACTCTATGTTTGAAGGGGAACCAAGACTTACATTTTCATCTTCTTCCATTCCTATTAATTGCATCCTGTCTCTCCTTTGATGTGGCAGGTGAGCTTTTGAAACTCTTTCTTGATGGTTGGGTGCATCCTCTTTTTTCTTTTTCACAAATGTTTCAAGTTTAGAATTATCTTCAACAGATTCCCTGTCTGCAGCAGCCCCTACAGCTTGGTTATCATCATCTCCACTTCTTTCTTGCTTCAACGGAGAAGTTCTGTGGATGAGATTCTTCACTTTCTGTGCTTTCAATCTTCTGAAACTTCCTGATAATCTCCTCTTAGAGTTTACTAAAGAATCATTATCTGTAATAACTGGCACATATTCAATGCCTGTCAAACCAGAAAAGCTCCTGACATCAGGTAGATGAAAAAGCATATTTAACCAATATATCAATCAGCAAACAGAGCATCAGAGAGAGGTACATATTTAACCCAAACATTTAAGTACAAAGTGGCTACCTTTTGCATTAGATGTGAAAAAAAAAATAATGGTCATTAATTCACAATGATATAATCCAAATAAATGCACATATGTAAGAAAATAATACTACACTAATATGAATTTCTTCTTGATTAGTTTGTCCAAATTCTGTGAATCACGAGTGCAGACCCGAAGCTTGATAATCTAGGTTACATCAACTGTTTCATAAACTGCTACATGATTTCATCCAAATACCTTAAACATATCAGAAACTTGAATAATTGAATCAGATAGAGCACAACAATTCCAATCACCATTCCTGTCTAGAGTGATATCATTTCAATTATGTCTCCCAAGATAAGGTATTTAAAAATTTAACAATGACCAAATGAAGAGTACAGTGAATTTCTTGTTATTTTTTTTTTTTTTTGGAAACCATGGGAGGAATGAAAAATGTGAAACGTATGAAGGCATACATCTATTCTTCTCAATAGGGGCATAGCCCATTTTCCCCTCCCATTTTTCTTTCCTCTCATCATTAACAAATAATCCATAAGAGACAGAAATTTACAAGAATCATTCAAATAGAGCAATTGCTCTGCTGTGAAATAATTAAAAATAACTACTTTTAAGACTTTTGAAGCAGAAAATTTAAATTTTAAGAGTGCAGGGCCTCTAGGGGACTAACAGTAGCACTCAAGCAAAGAACTTTTGATACAATTTTGAGTGATAAGTTACTCTAATTGAAGCCATAAAAGTGAAAGTAGCTAGAAATTGAAACCCAGAAAGCCATTTTTCTTTCCTCTCATCATTGCCAAACAATCCATAAGAGAGAAATTTACAAGAAGCATTCAAATACAGCAACTTGCTCTGCTGTGAAATAATTAAAATAACTATTTTCAAGGCTTTTGAGGAAGAAAATTTAAATTTTAAGAGCAGGGCCGCTAGTGGACTAACAGTAGAACTCAAGCAAAGAACTTTTGACACAACTTTAAGTGAAAATTTGCTCTAATTGAAGCCATTAAAGTGAAAGTAGCTAGAACTTGAAACCCAGTAAGCCATTTTTCTTTCCTCTCATCATTGCCAAACAATCCATAAGAGACAGAAATATACAAGAACCATTCAAATAAAGCAACTTGCTCTGCTGTGAAATAATTAAAATAACTATTTTTAAGGCTTTTGGGGCAGAAAGTTTAAATTTTTAAGTGCAGAGCCTGGACTAACAGTAGCACTCAAGCAAAGAACTTTTGACACAATTTTCAGTGATAAGTTGCTCTAATTGAAGTCATTAAAGTAAAAATAGCTAGAAATTGAAACCCAGGAAGCCATTTTTTTTCCCTCTCATCATTGCCAAACAACCCATACACTGCAGGGCCTCTAGTGACTAACAGTAGCACTCAAGCAAAGAACTTTTGACACAAATTTGAGTGATAAGTTGCTCTAATTGAAGCCATAAAAGTGAAAGTAGCTAGAAATTAAAAACCAGAAAGGACCCAGAATGAGCACCTTCAGTGACAGTTTTACTTGTTTGGGGTAGAGAATCCTCCAAATTCTGGTTTAGCCCATTGTTGGTGGTGGAGGGATTCCAAGAGAGAACATCTTTCGGTGTAGGAGAATACCCAGCTCTAACCAGCACCGCCTTTCCAACACGTCTGGGCAATTTTTTCGTACAAGTGTGAGGGAAGAAGAAGAGAGGGCCATGGCTTTGAGATTGTGACTCCAAGCGACTGGGTTTGGGGATGAAGGTTACAGGAGGAGCTTGCCCAAGCAGCATTGTGCTGGTTCTCGAAAACGGACTAGGATTAGAATTCTGGGTCAGATATGGTAGTGAGTTGTGAATTCCTTTGTCGTCGTTTAGGCACTAGATTAATACAAGGAGATATTAAGATATTTGTTGGGAAAAATAAAATAAAATAAAGCTACTTATTCAATAAAATATGTATAATTGATAGGCATAATGATATCGTTGATATGTACCACTTAGTTAATAGATAAATGGGGTTCAATAAAACAAATAATAAAATTGTCTTAACCATCAATTTTACCTGGGATCTAGGACCACTTGTGGTATGAATTATGGCGTATCACTTGTGGTATTGATAGTATAGGAAGAATTAATTATTAAGATAATTTAAGAGTTGCATTTTGTAAGTTTCGTATAGGATATTTTTATTTGTACTATGAATACCACTTATGCATCTTTTATTTAAATTTTTTAAATATTTTTATTTAGTAAATATTAGCTAATAAATTTATATAATTTATAATTTAAAGTGTCACCCCGAATAATCACTCAAATGATCATGTACTCAACTTTTAAGTTTGGGATAGTTTTTACGAGCCTATATCAATATATATTATAATGTAAATATTTTATCTTTAAGAAAAAAATATCTAAAGTGCAAGTATGGAGAATTTTTTTTTTAATTTTGTTACATGACAATAAAAATGTTTGAACTTTTAACATTCTATAAATTATCTAAACCTATCACTACTAAACCATATCTAATGGCTTATGTTTGAATAAGTTTTTGAATATATTTCAAAAGCTCTTCTAGGATTATAATATTTTAGTAAAATAGAATCATTTTTGCCTCTAAATAAGAAAATTGATTTCAAATTTCATGTCATCATGTACTTAGCAGGTAGTCATAACACGAATGACAGACTGAAAAAAGGATAAATATTTTTGAGAAAAACTTGAGTGGCGGTCAATTGTTTTAAAAAATAAGACAAACAATTAAAAAGTTCTTTTTTATTTTAAAAAACATTTTGGTCTGCAAACAACTGAGAGTTTAGGAGTCTAATCGTGAGTGCATCGGTCAATTATGATAGATTTTGAGGCATTGACCACTCGCCTAGTTCTACCCGAAGGAACCAAAGATGAGGCCCGCCGCTGACTATAGAGAGGATGAAACCAAAGAGCTCGGTTTGGTCGATTACAAACTGTTAGGGATTGAGAATTGCAGGAGTTCTGTGAATTTTTCCTCACTTTCTCTCCACTCAAACACAAGGAAAACTAGCAACACCACCAAATCTGTCTTGTGTGCACACGACTCCTCAGTTTTGGATGACAGAGAGGGGAGGGGTAAAGGACAGAGATGAAATTTTCAATGAGAGAGATGAGGGGGGAAGGTCCGATTTTTCCCATTATCTTCAACCCACATAACCGAGCTTGAACGCTACCAGTGATAAGGCTGGTTTCTTCACTCTCTTTTTTAGGGAAAATGATATGTGCATACTATGCATACTATACACGTGCCAGTAGTGACAACAAGATGGAAAGTGGTAGTTGGTGCTATTCTGTTGCCTAGGTGGAAAGTGGTAGTGAGCCTAGTGGCTAGAGTTGGTACTATTCAGTTGCATATTCTGCAACATTTCCTATTTTTCAGCTTTGTTTATTCTCTTCAGCTTTGTTGTTATTTTCTCTTCTAGTATATGGCTATATATAGCCTGAATGAATTCAATAAAGGCATGCAGTTTTTTAACCGAACAATTCCTTCTCTCTTTTATTCCTTCCTACTCCTTAATTCCAAATTCCTTCATATCACTGGTATCAAGAGCCTGGTTCCAACCATGGACACTCGTGGCAAAACCAATGCGGAATTCCGCAACGATGTCAATGAAATCTTAGCACGACATGAGTCAAGCTTTGATCAAGTGAACACTGCCTTACAAACGGTGTTAACCGAGCTGCAAACTCTTCAAGCCTCCCATAGCCAAAACACTAGCACTTCTGAAACCAACCCATTTGCACGGGATGAATCCTCACACCCACATACTTCTCGCTCTAACACTATCAATGACACCCCTCATCAACACCTTAAGTTGTCCTTCCCAAAATTTAACGGAGATGACCCAATTGGCTGGATTTACAAAGCAGAACAATATTTTGATTTCAAGAACATTGCACCAGGCCAACAAGTTTAGCTGGCCTCCTTCCATTTAGAAGGCATCGCCCTGCAATGGCACAGGTGGTTGACAAAGTTTCGTGGACCACTCACATGGGATGAGTTTACCAAGGCTGTACAACTTCGATTTGGTCCAACCGACTATGAAGACCCATCAGAAGCTCTAACTCGCCTTAAACAAACCACAATCGTAGCAGCTTATCAAGAAGCTTTTGGAAAGCTTTCCCACTGAGTTGATGGCCTGCCAGAAAATTTTCTCATTGGTTGTTTCATTGCAAGACTTCGAGATGAAATTCGCATAGATGTAAAAATTAAACAACCCCAAACCTTGGCGGATACAATAGGAGTGGCTAGGCTGATCGAGGAACGAAACCAACTGCAGAGGAAGCCAAACCAGCAAACTCGTTTCCAACCAGCCTTATTAACACCAAAGGCCTCACCCAACCCCACAACTAGTGTGCTAGGACCTCCACCAACCCAGCGTATAAACTATAGCTCGAATGCTCAACTAGCAACATTCCGTCGAATCACCAATCAAGAAGCACGCGAACGACGAGAGAAGGGATTATGTTATTATTGTGACAAGAAGTTCGTTGCTGGCCATCGTTGCGAACGACCGCAATTATTCATGATCGAGGATTCACCTCAGATGAACACTGAGGATGTCGAAGGCACTCACCCGGAACAAGAACATCATGAAGTTATACCAGAAATTTCTTTTCATGCAATTGCAGGAACCGAACACCCACAAACCATACGCATTCTGGGCAAGCTGAAAAACAAGAATGTGATGGAACTAATAGATGGTGGTAGTACGCACAACTTCATTAATTAGGCCATAGTCTCTAAGTTTGGGTTACCAGTGGTTCGGGATAAAAAATTCGAAGTCATGGTTGCTAACCGTGAGAAGATAGAATGTGCTGGACAATGTCGCGGTCTCACCCTCACCATTCAAGGATATTCCGTCACCGCCGACTACTACATTCTTTCGGTCGCAGCATGCCAACTGGTTTTAGGAGTACAATGGCTTGAAACTCTCGGACCCATCGAGATGGACTACAAGCAGCTCACCATGAACTTCAAAGTAGAAGGGACCTCCCAAACCTTCCAAGGATTGGGACAAACCAGCATCGAAGCTTTATCTGACAAGGAATCCAATGGGTTACAAGGCACTGGATTATTTTTCCAAATAATTCTGTCTAGCAGTAGCAGCAGCCAACCAAAGTCCTACCCACCTGAGATAGGCCAACTACTAGCAAAATTCTCCCATGTATTTGAATCACCCACCAGCTTGCCCCCAAGGTGGTCACATGACCACCAGTTTCCATTGCAGCCAAGCACAGGACCAGTGAGTGTGAGGCCATATCGATACCCTTATTACTAGAAAACTGAGATAGAGAACATGGTAAAAGAGCTTTTGCAATCTAGTTTGATATGGCCAAGTAACAGCCCTTTTTCTTCACCAGTTCTGTTAGTAAAGAAAGCAGATGGTGCTTGGCGGTTTTGTATGGACTATCGAGCTCTGAATGACATCATAGTTAAAGATAAATATCCAATCCCTGTTATCGATGAGCTATTAGATGAACTCCATGGAGCCAAATTCTTCTCTAAATTGGATTTACGGTCTGGGTATCATCAAATACGAGTGCATGAAGATGACATTCCTAAAACAGCTTTTCGGACACAAGAAGACCATTATGAATTTATAGTGATGTCATTTGGCCTTACTAATGCACCAGCAACCTTCCAAAGTCTCATGAATGATCTCTTCCGTCCCTATCTCCGGAAATTTATTTTGGTTTTCTTTGATGACATTCTAATAAATTCAAGATCATGGGAAGACCATCTTGCACATCTACAAATTGTTCTCCAAATCCTATCAGCTAACAGTTTGTTTGTCGATTCAGTGTTTTACAGGTGGAGTACTTGGGTCACATTATTTCGAAGTAAGGCGTATCGGTTGATCTAGCCAAAATACAAGCTGTCATTGAGTGGCCAACCCCAACAACAGCAAAAAGGGTCTGTGGGTTCCTCGATTTAGCAAGCTACTACCGGAAATTTATCCGTCATTTCGGAAGTATAGCAGCTCCCCTGACTCGTCTCTTGAGCATAGATGGATTTCAATGGAATGAGGCAGCAGAGATGGCCTTCAAACAGTTAAAATAGGCTTTGACATCACCACCAATTTTACGCCTTCCCGATTTTACTCAACAATTCGTGATTGAATTCGATGCCAGCGGAATCGTACTTGGTGTAATTCTTACCCAAGAAAATCAACCAGTGGTGTATTTTAGCAGAGCATTGAAGGGTTCAACTTTAGCATTGTCCACCTATGAGAAAGAAATGTTAGCCATTGTCAAAGCAATCAAGATATGACGTCCATACTTGCTTGGGAAACCATTTATAGTCCGCACCGACCAAAAAAGTCTCAAGTACCTATTGGAGCAACGGATTACTACACCAGCACAAACACGATGACTGCCAAAACTACTTGGTTATGACTATGAGATTGAATATAAACGTGGGCCCGAAAATCAAGGTGCAGATTCTTTATCACGTGTAGCTGAATTCCAATTTTTATCCATTTCTCAACCACGTGCAGATTGGTGGCCAGTGCTTCAAAAAGAAGTCCAACAGGACTCATTTTATAAAGAATTATTACAAAAAAAACCCCTCTCCAGCTGCCCACAAGTTGCTCCAACGTGATGGAGTATGGTTCAAGGGAGACAAAGTGTATTTGAACCCCAACTTATCCTTGATTCCGAAGATAATGGCTGACTGCCATTCGTCGCCAATAGGTGGGCACTTTGGGTTCCATAAAACCCTTTCTCGTATCAAACAGAGTTTTTTTTTTTGTCTAATATGCATTGGATGGTGAAGGAAGTTTTGCAACAATGTGATATCTGTCAGCGGTTCAAAACTGATTGTATGAAGCCGGCGGGGTTGCTTCAGCCGTTACCTGTCCCTACTCAAATGTGGACTGATGTCTCGATGGACTTTATTTAAGGGTTACCATCTTCTAATGGATATACTGTCATCATGGTTGTTGTCGACCGCTTGACAAAATATGCTCACTTTGTTGCCTTGAAACACCCGTTTACTGCTATAATTGTAGCCAAGGCATTTGTTGCCAACGTGGTTCGCTTGCATGGTATTCTGACATCAGTTGTCAGCGATCAAGACAAGGTGTTTATCAGCTCCTTTTGACGAGCATTGTTCCAGCTGCAGGGAACCAAGTTGTGTATGAGCTCAAGTTACCATCCCCAATCCGACGGCCAAACCGAAGTTGTCAATCGAACTTTGGAGCAATACTTACGATGTTTTGCAGGTGACCAGCCGCGAAAATGGCTAGAATGGATTCCCTGGGCTGAGTTCAGCTACAACACTTCAACTCACTCCTCCACCAAGATGACACCCTTCGAAGCTATTTATGGCATTCCACCTCCACGTCTATTAGCTTATGTGCCAGGTACTTCCCACATCCAAGCAGTAGATGAGTACCTGCGTGACCGAGATGCTATCCTCCGTGAACTGCGACATAACCTTTTACTGGCTCAAGATCGAATGAAATGTCAAGCTGACCAACACCGGCGCGACGCTTCTTTCCTCGTGGGAGATTATGTGTATTTGAAACTCCAACCATATAGACAAAATTCTGTGGCTTTTTGTTCCTCCATGAAGCTTTCCCCAAGTTTCTTTGGTCCATACAAAGTCATTGCGAAAGTTGGTCCGGTGGCTTATAAACTAGCTTTGCCTCTTGGTTCGCAAATTCATGATGTGTTTCATGTCAGTTTGTTAAAAAAGCATTTAGGACCAGTCACCCCAACGTCCACCCAACTTCCCCTTGTCTCAGATACTTCGACTGTCCTTCCACAACCTGAAGTTGTTTTGGATCGACGTGTGATCCGCAAGGGTAAATACCGCCCAAAATCTAAAATTTTGGTGAAGTGGGTCGGTGTACTAGCAGAAGATGCCACCTGGGAGAATGAATGGCGTTTCACCAAGTCATATCCTGATTTCATCCTTGTGGACAAGGATCCTTAAGCAGTGGGGAATGATATGTGCATACTATGCATACTATACACGTGCCAGTAGTGGCAACAAGATGGAAAGTGGTAGTGGGTCTAGTGGCTAGAGTGGGTGCTATTCTGTTGCCTAGGTGGAAAGTGGTAGTGAGCCTAGTGGGTACTATTCTGTTGTCTATTATGCAGCATTTCCTATTTTTCCGCTTTGTTTATTCTCTTCAGCTTTGTTGTTATTTTCTCTTTTAGTGTATGGCTATATATAGCTTGAATGAATTCAATAAAGGCATGCAGTTTTTTAACCGAACAGTTACTTCTCTCTTTTATTCCTTCCTACTCCTTAACTCCAAATTCCTTCGTATCAGAAAACAGCCAACTATGCCAATTAAACCTATTTTTACCATCGTGACCCTAACTAGAAGACGAAGACTCTGGATGTCAACAAACTAAGAAATGCAACAATTTGAAGGGTAAAGAATCACTGGAAAATAAAAATTGTGGGCCTAGCTTCGTTTTTGAAACTTGTAATGAAAGTGTGAATCATAATGAAAGTTAATCATGCCATTCAGATTTTTCATGGAATTTTTTTTGTTTTTTTTATAGGTAGAGAAGGGGAGGAATTGAAGCTCTGGGAGAGGGGTGGAAATCCAAAAGGAGGGTGCGTGTGGGGTTGCAGGTTTCGTATAGGAATTCGGAGGCATAACATAACCAAAGTAAAAATAAAATAAAACTTAATAATGATTTAATTTGTAGTTGTGGAACCTATCTGATATAAATGATAACTACCAACAAGCATGTAGATTATCTGATAAGGGAGTGTTTTAGCTTAACCAAGGGTCTCGGATTCAAATACTTGGGTATGTAGTTGCGTCTGTTAGGAGAGTTTTGTTGTTCTTGTGGTCTTTTCTAGTTTGAAACCGGATTAGTAGGGCCGAGCACCGGTGGAAAATAAAAAATATATATATAAATGGTAACTAAGTCATTTATCATTGCCATTTTCTTTTTTTCTTTTTTTTTATTTTCCTGATATTGCAGCATCAAGTAATGAATTGGGTGGTGAAGCTGATAACTCATAAATGGGAATAAAGAACACCACGAGGTCTCCAATTATGCGAGTTTCAGAGTCTCAGCTGCTTTTACAAATTGTTTGGTGTGCTTGTACGTGATTAATGTGTCTCAGAATATCAATTATTCTTTTCTAATAAGTACTGAGTATTTGGACACGTTGCCCTCTACTCTATTTCTATCATTTGCAATTCCCCCTTCTATAAATAGCCAAACAATATAAAATAATTCAGACTAAGGTGAAACTAGATAAAAATCTAGTAAAAATTAATATAAATTAATAAAAGGAGACTTAATAAAATGCCCTAATATGCTTATTCCCTACAAATTTTACTAAATCTCACATATTCACATGCATTTAAGCTTGATGAAGTTTCTTGTGTCATTGTATCTTGACAGACCTTAAACTTTTGTATAGTTTTTCTGTTTGCTTGTTTGTTTGATAAAATTCATTCTGATTCATCAAAAAGAAAAAAAAAAACGTTGCAAACTTCAACTTGATTACCTCTTGATCCTTAAGGAACTCTGTTTATCCCTATGAACAAAAGCTGCCTTTCCTTTGTATCTAAACATTTTAAACAAAAGATTAAACGAAAATATAGGTCAGTTTACAGATTTCACTGCAGAGCTAAAAATCCGAACAAAAGAATCAGAAAAATATAACAAGCCAATAATTAAACAGTATAAGTGCTGGGCTAAACAATAATTGTTTAAGTGTCAATTAATAAATGCACCAATCTCACTTACAGAAATTCCCCTTTTGTTAGCCTTTTTTGCTCTGCATAACATGAAGATGCATGAGTTAGAACATTGTTTATTCACCTCCTTGTTTCCAAAATTTTGCTTTGAATTTATTTTCATTTGCTTAATATGTACAGTATCGTTAAACTAATAGTTCATTGGGTTTGTTTAATCTTTTTTATGAGAATTTTTAGATTCTGAAATCATCAGCACCAGTCTTCCATTGCGAAAGCTGATCATTTTTTTGAGCTTCAATAGTAAAACATGGCTCTTTGTAATAACTTATAATTAATCACGGTGCAAAATCATACAAATGTGATGGTTAAAATAAATTTATAAGTAAACCATTTACAAGGAGGGAATGTTGTAACAGAGTTTGACAAAAGTAATGTTACAGTTAACCGGTGCTATTTAAATACAAAGAAACAGACAAGAGTATTCAAATGCTGTAATGTGGTTGCCCAAAGCAGCAAGAAGGAATGTTTCGACAGAAAGAGATCTAAAGAGCTTGAAGTTTAAGAAACTAGGACATGGTTACAGTTGGTTGTTTTCTAACTTGCAAAAATGGCTATCTAATTTCACTTTAAATTCTTTCAACAGAGAAGGGGGGGAAAGCAGATCAACGATATATATGCATAAATGGAAAATCTGCTGTCTCCACATTTGGCACCAACTTCCAAAACATGCATAAATGGAAATGCCATAACTTACAACATATTGTCAACTAGAAACCAAACTTGAGTTCAAAGAAAACTTGGAATTTTAAGTAAATTTAATAGTTCTGAATTGGTTCATTGTGACACACATATATAACTCAATATATCTTCAGATAGAGGGTCAACTCATATTTCCATGTTCTACATCATAGGTTTCATGATGAACTCCAAAAACGCATAAACTTTTGGCAGGAGTGGCACCGTACGTTCCTTATGCTTATATTTTTTAAGTTTCTTTATAGCTTTATTTTTATAGGCCTCTTTGAACTTCATCAAGAGTTTATTGTTCAATACTCATATTTCAAGATCTAAGCTAACCAACGAGACTAATAACCAAGGAATTTTTTTTTCCCTGAATGCAGAAGAAGGTCAAGAGAGGCAGGGGTGCGCCCTTAAGATCACCCAAAAAGAAACTTGATCTCAGTACACGAAAGCTAACCCAATAATACCCTTACCGTTAAAACAAAAAAAAAATTACACTAAACATATGTTCTGGTGTTTTACATCTACTTATAGGTAACACTTTTCTTTTACCTATTAAACCTTTTAACCAAATTTAAACTGGTGAAAAATTAGGTTTCCATTCTAACGACCTAGATTTTGGGTTTCTCAACCAAATTCCATCCCACCCGCGATCCTACTTCAATTTGAACTATAGACTTTCAAGATAAAATACCTAATTCTTAATTCACATGTTGGTTTCCCAATGTGATGAGACTATAGCCGTTGTGCATGTTTCTCCAACTCAAGAGACTAAGTGTTGATAAAGTTATCAATTAATTGTATCATTATTTAAAAGGGAAGAAAAAAACAAACAAAGATTATGAAAGACAAGCAGTGCAAATCTAGAAATAACTAAATGGAGGCTTGAAAACAAAATGAAAGAGTAATGGCTGGAGAGGGGCAAACTATAAAAGTGAAGAGCTCTCAAAAATTATCAAAGCAATTTGGCAAAAAAAATTTGAAACGTGGAGAGGCCAATTCTCCTAGGCCCCATGAATCCGTGAAGACAATTTAATAGTCACTTAAATACAATTGAATAATTTAAAGAAGCTGACTCCTAAGGGGCTTGAGCGCATATTTAATAGAAAAATCAATAGCAGCGTCCATTCGTATATCCAGAGTTGTCCACTTGGGAATCATCATCTGATCTTCATTAGATCCATCATATCCTTTCTCAAACATATTCTTTATTGCTTCCAGTGGATCGGTCTCATATAGAATAACCTACCAATTATAGTCATAGCAATATTAGTCATGACTAAGCTTTCTAAATATCATTCAATATTTTAAAATTAAAACACAGTGCTTAATATATATAATTTCAACATACAGAACTTATAGAATGCTACTTACCGAATTTTCTGCAACAATTCCCTTGTCTCTCTTCTTATTCTTGCCCTCAGGATTATTTTCCTGAAGTATAATTCCTTCGCTGATCGAAATTCCCATCCACGATGAATGTAATGCTAAAAAATATACCATGGATATTGTTAATAAAATAATATATACCAACAATTTATCACCTCTTTTGTGAATTTTCATGTCTGGATGAAGGCCAATACGAGTTCAAATTTTCAGGGCTAGGTTTTTGATAGCAATTGACAAATTATAGCTAACAGAAATAATGCCACAATTCAGAATTTTTAGTTCAGTGATGGAACTTACCATATCATATTTATTTTCTGTCACACGTTTTGTACGTTCAATACTCCAATCCTTCAATCTCTCATTGAATAAAAATCTACACGTATTGTTGTATTTGCTAGTTTGTGCCTCAGCTTGAGATGATTGTGACTATTGCACATGCACCATAAGAGTAAAGAGATCATTTAAAATTATATATGTGTGCATGTGCATGCGCATGTGTACGTATGTATATAGAGAGTGCTTTTCACGAAAATAAGTTGAAGAAAAAGAAAGAAAGGGAAAAATTTAGATAAATTTATTAAATTTCATAAGCTTATTTACAATGTCTATGTTATTCACAACACAATTTTCATTAAGTTCAATAAAAGAAAAAGCTACTTCCCCAACCACATCTGACTTTCGTTTTCTTCTAATTGTTTCATTCTTCTGCTTAACCTCCTGTTTGTCATATGAAAAGATAGGGGAAGTTATTTAGAACTCTTATGATATCAAGGTCAAAAGTAGGGAACCCAAGGGATAGGTTTACTTATATCCACCTTCTCTTTGAGAATTTTGGTAAGTTTCTCCTTCAGTTGGTTATTTTGAAGGGATAGCGTTTCTTGTTCTGTGAATTTTTCCAACTCATTAGGTTTTTCTAGTGAGAGAGACATTCTTCTATGTTGGAGAAGAGAGCAGACAACTAATGTGCCTCTTGCAAGTTCTGGTAGAGAGGAAACTAAAAAACTTTTACTGTGAAGGCTAAGCAAGAGATTGAACACTTTATATATTGGAGAGAAGGGGTTCTTCTTTGGCCAGGTAAGGAAATTACTGGTTCAGATTTTGTTAGATTTCAAATTTTGATTACCTTCCCCAGTAGGGAAATTAAGAAATTCAATGATTCTTGTTAGTTAGAGAAATAATATGAAAGTGACAGAACTTTCATTCTGCAAATCACTGTTTTTTTTTCCCAGGTTAAGATTTTGTTTCTTCCTAGGGCGAAATTTTTAGTTGTTGTCTTGTACATTCCTAGTTGGTTCAGATTTTTATCTTTTTTTTTTTTTTTTTTTTTTTTTTTTTTTGTTGGTAGAAGCAGAGATATTGTATTTGTTGCCTTGTGGCTTGTACTTCTTTAATTTTTTTGGTTCAGATTTTTATTACCTTTTTATGGTAGCAACAGAACTCTTTCTACTTTTTTGGTTCAGAATTTTATTTGTTGCCTTGTAATTTTACTTTTTTGGTACAATAACAGGTAGTCACCTTGTACATTATTCATGACATTCGGAGCTTGTTGGAAAGAGATTGGGAAGTGTCTATTTCTCATGTGTTACATGAAGCTAATCAAGTCGTTGATTTTTTAGCTAAGCATGGTGCAAGAGGGCATGGTAGCTAAGAAGTGATTCAACATCCCTTTGTGGAGTTATCTCCTATGATTTTAGTAGACAATATGTCTGCAACTTTCCCTAGGCTTTAGTATTTTCTTGTTTTTCTCTATATTACCAAAAAAAAAAAANTTCTTTTTTTTTTCTCTGTATTACCAAAAAGAAAAAACCTTGTACTTTCCTAATTGAATAAGCCGTTGTACTTTCATTAAATTCCTAATATTTTGCACTAAGCCAATATAATAATCTCGATATTCACCCAAAAAAAATAGGCTGAAGACCTCTTGTTCATGTATTTGAATAAGATTAAGCAACAATGGCACCACAGGTAAAAACAAATTCTGAGATTTTATCTTGCAAACTTATTAGGAACTTTAGAAGTGAGTTGTTTCTAATCAATAGCTACCTATAAATTTGCAGCTCACTATATATAGTGCATTTGGCATATACATAGTAATAATTTTTATTCTTATATTAATGCAGTGGATTCATACTAAGGATAGAAACAAGCTTGAGCAAAAAGGACTTGATGATTTGGTTTATATAAAATATAATCATGCACTTAAAGCTCCTTATCATGGTAATTGGTAAGGATATGATTGGCGAATCTCTATAACTATAATTGATGATAGTAACGAGTGGTTGATTGGTGATATGGATGATGAAAATACTGCTGAAGAGGAGTTGGCTTTTGAAAATTATGATACGACCAAGAAATAAAATTGTGAGAGCATTTAAGACTTGAGACATTATCATTTAGGAGGTTTCTTAGGTACTTTGTAGTATGTCATATTATATGAGAATAACCAATGTATAAATGACATGTATACAAATTAATTATTTTTAAGTTTGTTTAAGAAAATAAGATAAATTATATTTATATATAATAAAATATAAAAATTACATATATTTACTACGTCAATATAATATGGCATATTCATGTAGTATCATAGAATCTCAACATCATTTATATTACGTAATAAGTGATAAAGGAGTACAAGTCCAATGATAGTGGTGATAAAATGAATGATGATGATTTAGAAGATGAGGAGGAGCAAGTTTAAATTATGTTGGCGTTTTAGTATTTGTTAATCTCGAAATGTGTTTAAAACATCTTATAATCAAAAACAAATTGAACTTATATGAAAAGAAATGGGTTGTAAATTATATCAAAAGTCTTAAGATTTGTGAATTCTAATATATTACACATAAAATTAATTGTAAATCAATTTAATTCCTAAGTTAATATGATTTTAAATAAGTTTCGTTAAAATAATTGATTTATAAATCAAATTCAATTCTTAAAATTTAACGACATTTCTTTTTTCATTAGACTAACTATCATTGTGTTTAGTATTTTTTTTTGTAGTTGATACTTCTAAAATTGGGCTTATTTAGCCTGGCCGGCCGACCCAGCAGGCTAATCGGGCTCGGGCTTGGTTGGCCGGATTTTCAATTTTTTTTTTTCTTCCTCAAGCTCAATCTCCCGAAATCAAATTTCTATTCCAATTCTCTGTCTGGATCGCTCTCTCTTCCTGGTAGTAGCAGACGTCTGCAGGTCCACCAATCACCACCGCCTGGCGGAGGACGCCGCCGTAGTACGCCGCCGCCAGTCACCCCCGCACTCTCTCCGTCGCACACTCCCTCTCTCTCGCAGGTTGCTTGTTCTCTGTTCAGAGAATCAGAGGTATGAATTCTGATCTTCCTTTGTTTTTGTTTTTCTCCTTATGCGATTTAGCTGCTTAAAGAATTATTTTTTGTTTATGCATTTATTCCTTTCAACCCAATGGACAAACTGATCACCTCAAATTTGCTAGAAACTAACTCTCACACGACCCTGATTTTTTATTCTTATGACCAATTGACCATAACTTTCGTTCAAAATTGTCATTTCAATTGCTCCTTTATGCATGGCCAAAAGAAAAAAAATTGCTCCTTTATGCATGTTTCTTGTCACTGCAAATCTGCAACTAAATTGGCAGCCAATGCTTTCAGAAAATTTTCATATTTTAGAATAAGGTGGCTGTTCATGTGGTTTAGTTTTGACTAGGCTGAGTGGTAGTAGTTGGTCTTACTGGCGCTTATGCTTATTGAACTAGTATTCAACAAATCTGTAAGCTATATACAGTGATATTGGATGTTGAGAAATTTTGATTCAGGTATATATTTGTTTTCATTTCTACTTCACTACAAGCCCAATTAGTAATTGCTTTTAGGTAGGTTCTTTTTGTACTCATTTATGGGTAATTTAATGTATTTAGACCATTGCTGTTTCAACAAGTGTATCAGTGTCCCGAGTAGAATTCAGAAATAGATGAAAGCAAGACTTAGTTCTGTGTTCTGAAATTATGAAATTATTTTCATGGCCCTGATTTTTCTCCTAATGCAATCAATTCTCATGGCCATTAACATAAGGCAATTTAATGATTCTGGGCTGGGCCAGTCATTTGCCAGCCCGTATAAAATCAGGCTGGATGCTAGCATTAGGATCAGATACATTTGCAGTAGAGGATACTAAAAGTATTAATGTGCAGCTCAACTCACTTGTGCAGTTCTTTACCAACATTTGTGCATGAAGTTCAAAATGGGACATGATCTACAACCACACCGATTCTTCATATTGAGACAAAAACTGAACAAACAGTCATTTTAGTATCCAACACACACTTCATTCCATTGATCACTCCCAACTTCTGCCATGGGAGAACAAAAAGTGAGCTTCAAAGAAGTTTGCAATTCTTATAGCCACAAAATGACTCTCTGGTGGTTCTATCTTGTAGCTGCATGCATAAAACTTCTACTTTTCCCATCTTACTGCAGTACAGACTTTGAGGTCCACCGCAACTGGTTGGCTTTGACTCATTCCCTTCCTCTCTCTGAGTGGTACTTTGATGAGACTAGTCCGTGGACTCTTGACTACCCCCCATTTTTTGCCTATTTTGAACGCTTTCTCTCCATTTTTGCTCACCTTGTTGATCCTCAAATAGTGCACCTTCAAGAGGGCCTGAACTATAGCTCAAACACAGTGGTTTATTTCCAAAGAGCTACTGTTATACTTTCTGATTTATGCCTTCTGTATGGCATTTTTAGATTGACTCGAAATATGGATTCAAGAAGGAAAAAGTTGATCTGGTCATTGATGATCTGGTCACCAATACTTTTAATAGTGGACCATATGCATTTTCAGTACAATGGGTTCCTCATTGGGATTTTGTTGATTTCACTTTCGTATTTGGAGGAAGGGAAGGATTTGATGGGTGGTTTTGTTTTTGCTATTCTGCTCTGCTTCAAGCATTTGTTTGCGGTGGCAGCGCCCATTTATTTCATTTATCTGTTGCGGCACTATTGTCGTGGTGGACTTGTTAGAGGCTTTGGTCGGCTTTTGATAATTGGGACGGTGGTGGCAATGGTCTTTGCAGCTGCATTTGGGCCGTTTGTCTATCTTAGGCAGGTAAATATAACTTTTGACTTTTTTAATTTACTTTTGTTGATTATATTAGTCATAGGTGCTGCAGTGTAGACAAACCTTGTTTCAATGCTTGCACTTGACTAATTTAGGATTGATTGCATTTCCTGGAAGAAATTTTGTACAGCTATGGCAACCTTCTAGTAGGAAAGAAAGTTCATTTATGTGTCAAGCTCTTGCTTCTGATTTCCCCCCATCCCCCCACCCCCCCGCCAGGCCGTGGGTGGACTTCTTCTTCCCAATTTCAATGTTAAAGATATATATCAATTTATGGTTTTTTTTTTTCCCTGACCACAATATTTATTTACTCAACAAAAATAAAAAAGAACTAAGTTCCAGCAATTGAAAGTCCCATGTTTGAACCATGACACTCAAAAGTACCTAGCTGTAGATGATATCAAGGAAATCCAAAATTCATGAAAATATTAATATCCCTAAATGCTTATGTTCATAAATTTTTTCAAGCGATTCAAATATCATAATTCTACCACTGTTCAATGTTTCTGTGGTATTAATGTTGGTTGGTCCATATATTGCATGGCATATAGCAAAAAAGTGGAGATATTAGTGATCTCATGTGCACTTTGTGCATGATTGGCATACATAGTGACTGCACAAACTTTGAATTGCAGATAGAACAAGTCATCCGCCGTATGTTTCCATTTGGCAGGGGACTTTGCCATGCATACTGGGCCCCAAACTTTTGGGTTTTTTATATCATAGCTGATAAAGTGCTTGCTTTCATGCTCAGAAAACTTGGACTCATAATCCCAACACCAGCAGCTTCATTCACTGCTGGGCTAGTGGGGGATTCCTCAACTTTTGCTGTACTACCTCAGGTAAGGCTTAGATTATACTTTTCTTCTCTGTTTAAAATTCTTTTTATCCAAAATGAAGATGGACACAAATATGCTGATTATTTGCTTGTCAGAAAATATAGGTGAAATACTTCAGTTGCCTGTGCTGTTTTTTCTTTTTTTAGAGAGAGGGGGGGAGGGGGAGTGGGGAATGTGATTTCACTTTTCAAGCTTGGAACTGTGCACCATGACTAGCCACTTGAGATATTGGAAAAATTTTCTTGGGACACGTCGACAATGTAGCTGATTCACATAATATTCCTTATCTTGTACTTTTGGTGCAGAAATATAGATTGTACATTTAAAGTGTTCACATGGCAGGCAATACTTGGTAACCCAAAATCAGCAAAAGTCCAACGTTAAGATATGATGCTTGTGAATGTTAACATGATTTTATGAGCAATAATATGTTGGAGAATGCATAGTTGTAGCTTTTTTGTTCCACACCTTCCAGCCCTTGCAACTTTTAAGGTCTTGTTACCAATTGATGTGATCTGCTGGTGATGGGTGGTTTGTGTAGATCGGTTAAAACTTGTTCTGATAGGTTTAGTTACGCCACTTTTCTTGTCATAATTAAAAAATGAGTGTCATCGAAGTATTCAGTTTTCATTTAACTAATCTGCAGGTCACCCCCCTTTTGACCTTAATAATGGTCTTGCTTGCCTTATCTCCTTGTCTCATCAAGGCTTGGAAGAATCCGCAGCCTCATATGATTACTAGATGGATAGCATATGCTTACACTTGTGGCTTTCTTTTTGGGTGGCACGTGCATGAGAAGGCATCACTCCATTTTGTAATACCGCTTGCCATTGTTGCAGTACAAACTTTGCAGGATGCTAGGCATTATTTTCTTCTGTCAATAGGTATGCTTCTTTATGCTCATATTTGTTTGCCAGCTACTTAGGCCTTTTCCCTTTATTTTTGTAACTGAAGATCAATCTTAAATAATAGATTGAAATAAAAAATAAATTTTACATATGTATGATTTTTTTATAATTATATATAATTTTAATATTCATAAATTTAATTATGTTTCTTACGTTATTGTCTTTGGACACTTAATAATTTAACATTTATTTATGAGTTTCAGTATATATCTTGCTTTCTTTTTGTTTTGATTACTAATTTTTCATCTATCTTACATGAACATGTTTGTTCTTGATATGGCCATGTGACCAAGTGGTATACCAGGGTATCAGGGGATTGCCTTGGTGTTTCCTTTACATATCTTTTTGAAACAGTTTTATCAAATTCTATTGCTCTCAAGCAACCAAGATCCCTAATCACCCCAGTTGCTTGCTTGGTGCTCAACAGAGTTAAAGAAAAGTGCTAAATCTAAATATTTAACAATAACAAAAAGAAATGTGAAGGCTTTGAATAATAAAGACCATCTCTGATATCAAGAGTATCAATCAAAGTCGCAGTGATGTTTAACTTCAATAAATAAATTTTAAACCTTATCATTTAGTTAATATTTTGGAGACCCAAAATTTGTATTTCATTAAAGTAATAATATAATAATGTGAAACCTTTTGACAAGGTAATAAGTAAATTCTCTGTTTCAAGAAGTGTACAAGACAGGAGGGATCACAATAAAACAGACAGGGTGAAATATTGGCCAGAGTTTGCAAGATAATAAATTTAAAAAGGGGCCGCAGGAAACTAAAGGGCAAGACAATTCAATAGCAAAAAAGAAAGGGTAAAACATTTACTGTGGAGAGGGGGCGGGGGAAGGAAGGGAAAAAATTTTCTTTCTAGTGTTGACTGGTCTAACTGTTCTTGCATTAGCCTGAGAGACCATAAGCGAAATGATATGTTATGTCTGTCTCGTGTTTTTGGATCAGAGTGCCCAAATCCATGCTTGTGAGCTTGTTTTAACAGGGAGCACAAGTGTGAAAACAAGACATGACTAGCTGCTTACTCAACAGGGCCTCCATACAATCTCTTGCCTTTCCTGCAATTAGAGGCTAGTGTCTATTATAGTTTAATGGATACTGGTTGAAACTATGATTCTTTATTTTATCATTTTTCATTTTCTTTTCCCTCTTGTTTGGATTCTTATATGCATCTTTGGTTAGTTATTGACCTTTTGCAGTTCTATTGAATGAATTTGAGACACTTGATTTTAGTTCCTGTGATAGTCTTGCTCAAGTGAAATAGCCTTCATTCAAACTTGTGGGCCAACAGGATAGTGTTGGCAAAATTAGCATTAATAATCAGCGAAGGGGGTTTTATCATAAACTTAGAAGATAGAAAATTGCAAAGGTGGCAAAAGGGGGGAAAAATTAGCTTTACCCATCACGTATATTAGCAGTTTCTAAGTTACTTCAAGTGAAATAGATGCGAAGTTCAAGGTAGGTTTTATTTCTTTATTTGATTTTTGATATAAGTATCTGCATCATCATGCTGAAACAGGGTATAGTTTCCGTTGGAATATGTAGTGAAAACAGGGCTTGGATTCTACTTCTTTCTGCTCCTCTGTGAGCATTACTATGTGATTCTGATGCCTTGTGGAAAAGATGATGGAATTATTGCCTTTTCTTCTGCCGGCTGAGTTTAAGTTGTTGCTTATCAACATTCTGATGATGGATTTACATGTCCTTAAAACACATTAAATTATTTCAAAGTAATTTTGATTAGAAATGATAAACTTTCATGCCTATGATAGGATTTTCTACCAAAGTTCTGCAGGTAGCAATTCTGTGGTTGTATATGCAGTTATACCCTACCCTTCTGCTACAATTCATGTCTCGTTCACCAATTTAAAACTTCAAGATTTCTTTAGAAGGGTTAATGGAATCAGGCTTAATCAAGAAACAACTATATTTTTGGATTTACTTGGATATACTACTACTATTAAATATTTGCTTTTAATTTGGGAAGAGATTGCTTTTGAAATCCAAAGATGCTGAAGTTGGAGGCCGCATAACTTTGACATCAATGCTTTATTTTATCCTATTTTTTTTGTTTATTCAAATTAATGTGGATTATGTGTTGAGTGCAGTGTCTTGCTATTCGCTGTTCCCACTTCTATTTGAGGCACAAGAATATCCTATCAAAGTTCTGTTGCTGCTGGTGCACTCCATTTTGATGTGGTCAGGTTTCTCAGTGCAATTGTATGAGGGCCCAGCAACAACAACTTCTACAGCGAGTATAAAGCAAAGAACTGATCATTTTGGATCGGAAGGTAGTTTGAGAGGAGCCGCCGGTACAGGACGCTTTGTTCTTGGGTGGGTTGAGAGGAGTTATTTGGTTGGTCTTGTAGTCATAGAGATATGGGTTCAATTTTTACACCCTCTACTTCTTGGTGATAAGTTCCCCTTCATTCCCCTTATGTCCATCTCCATATATTGCACTTTCGGGATCATGTACTCCTGGATTTGGCAGTTAACATCGATAGTTCAATCTCATGGATTATGATAATGAGATGTTTGGCATTGATTTCTTTATTTCATGGACTTTTCTATTTGGTTATTTTACCCCATTTTCTATAATTAGGTTAAAGATTTGATTGGTTATATTGATCTCCTTAACTTAAATTTTACTTGGTGGGATTTAAGTCTATTTTACTTTATTTTTGTCTTATTGGGCCAATGTTGTGACTTTGCTATTTCTTTGGAATATTTTACTTATGCTTTCTACTTTGCCCACTTCCTTTTAACTTCTCCATGACTCCATCTATTGTTATCCTGAACTGTGGGGTAGATGTGTGGTAGTAAGCTTAGACCGGGGTAGATTTTAGTTTAGTATTTGGAGTTCGGTACCTACAAGCTCAAGTTAGTATTTTGACATGCAAGTTAACTAGGGTTTAGAGTTTAGTGTTTGGAGTTCGCTACTTGCAACACTCAGTTAGTATCATGACATTCAAGTTTGATCAGGTTAATATCTAGTATAAGGAGAGTTCTGTAAGAGAAGCCAGAGTTTGAGAGAGTTCAGAATGCTTCAGCTGCTTGCTTACCAAAGGGTATTTGTAGGCATGGACTCCTTGCAGATGACAATGGTATTTTCACTCGGTTTCTTGGTATCTTAAAAAGTAATTAAAATTTCATCTTCTTCATCCGTGTAGAGTAGGGTTGCTCTGCTAACATTCTTTGTGGGATTTCCTTCTCGATGTCCCATTATCAAAGTTTCTGGTTTGAATTTCAAAAAATTACCTTATGACCATAGCTTAATTTTGAGTATTTTTCCTCTTTTAAATGTGAACATAAGAAAATATTGATGACTGTGACATTTCCTCTTTAAAATGCCCCTTCAAAAAATTTAAAGTATAGGGGCCAATGGCCCCGACCTGCATAAATCCATTGCTGCTCTTAGCAATTTCCTATTGTTTATACTTTTTACCTTTTTTATTTTTATTTTTTTTTATGTAAAAGCAAAAATGAGGGATGCCAAATTTATAGTATATTGATCCTCTCATTCTAAAACAGTATTATACTTATTTATCCATTTTTTTTTTTTGCCATAATTGGTTTTCCCAATTAGTAAGGTACTTTTTCTGAAGAAAACCTCTAATCTACTTACCAGTAAATTTACCTTATGCCGATGCTATGCCGAGCCTAGACTCATTCATGAGGCAAATGCTAGAGATGAGTCAAAACAGAATTGCACTAATGTGCTATGTTTATTCTACATTCATATCAGAAATCCTTTTAGGACTATAATAATGAATGACAACAACAAACACCAAATCTATCCTAGGCTTATTAAAGATATGCCACATAAGAACCTAGAACAGAGAGAAAATGAGAGCGAGAAACAGAATTCAGAATTACTTCAGCACGCCTCATTCATTCTATGAATCTCCTCATCTATATAGGAATTCCACAACCAATCGTTACATACTGATTGTTTTTTTTTTAATTTTAACCGTAAAAGAATATCGGATAAGTTTTTATATACCAAAATTAAATTCTTTCTCAATAGATTTTAAGGGTGCATCTCTCACATTAACTTAGTGCATTTAGAAAAAAAAATTTCTTGAGTGCTGGCCTCAAAATTTAAATATTAGCTAGTTTAGATGAACCTATTGCATTTTTATTACTAAGCTACATCCTTGAGTTCTTACTACTTTTAACAATACAATTATACTTTTCTATTCTTCCATTTTTTAGAGCATAATATAATCCTTCAACCACTTAGGGTTATGTGATTCACGAGTGGGCCTGTGTTATGTATGCAATGGAGTGACTTCATTGCTGTTGGGCTGATCAACACATTCTTGATTGCGCTGCTTTCTATCAGTGAGAAATCCTCTCTAGGTCATTTGCATTTCTGAACAAAAATATTTGTTATTGTGTTAGACTGAATGGCGTCAAACAGATTCTGATTAAAATGATGCTTTAATTTTATAGGTCCAAATGTCCCTTTAAGTTGCTGTGGTGTATTATATAGAATAAACTAAAAAGTAATTCCTTTCTATATGACAACCTTTGGACTATCTATTATATTATTGAGAGTGTTGAAAGCATTCCAGTGTCAGTGTCAAATCTGATCCAAACTAAATGGCTTTGGCTATTTCACAGGAGATGAACAGATGATCCTGTGTATCAGTCAGATAGCAACATGATATGGAATATTGAGCTGCCAAAGAGAAGTAGTTGATAACAATCCTTGATATTCAACAGAAAAGCTAGGCTTCCAAACTAACTGCTGCTGCAGTATTTGATGATGTCATTACATTGATTCATGGATAAAACCATTGGAAGTAAAATATACACCGTATAATATGATAGGAGGGGATGTGGGATTTATAGGATCCAGCCTATAATGGTGTAAATAAATGTTAGGTCGAAAAGAAAAAGAAAAAAGAAAAAAGAAAGAAAGCATTGGGTGTATGAAAGGCATGCATGGGTGAAGCCTAGTAATAGGCTTGTTGAAATGGTGAAGATGGCAATAGTGTGCCATTAATGAGAGTCAACAAGCCTAGTAATAGACCTAACAAGAAGAAATGAGAGTCAAAAGGCATTGCATTTTGCTGAATTGAAGCATAAAAAAATTGAAGAAACAGATCGCGTAAAATCCCAATGTGATGCGTGAAAAGTTGACAAAGAAATTTAACTATTGAAAACAATGGGTAATGATCACTTGAATCACTCATTTATTGTCACATTTTCATAACTATAATAATTGTCTGCAAACAGTGAATCTAGAAATTGAGATTCAATCTGAGAATGAAGGCTAAACTAAAAAAAAATGTGAGAATCTCAAATTTTTTTTTAAGAATTTTAGTGAAAAAAATTAAAAGAATTTGAAAGGATGGAGACTGGTGCCCCTGCTGGCCTCCCTATAAATCCTTCACTTTCAGCAAATTGTACCGTAACATAATAGGACTTTGGAAAAAAATATAATTCTAGTGAAACTTCTTGAACATTTAATTTCTTAACTAGTGGGAGTAAGAACTGCTTCTTTAATTTCTTATTTTTGCACCTTAAATTGCTTCTCTTTGACCTCTCACTCTGAAACCGTACCAAGTTATATCTTGTGTGCTTTCTATGATCATTTGATGATTTATGTGTATATTTATTGTCCCAGTAGTCAATTTTTTTTGGATCTGGTTTAGAACTTATATATTAATTAGATTTTTATATTTTCTTTTACTGCAAAGAAAAATACCAGAAAAAAATCTACATAGAGCAAAAGAAATATATATATTAATTAGATTTTCTTGGACGCTGATGTATTTGCTATGTCATTAAATGGTCATAGTTCCATCAACGAACTTATGCCAATAACTGAGAAGAAAAAATAAAACTCAGGTAAGTGTTGGCTAAATTGGTTGAATTGAGTTGTGTCAATATAAAGGATTTTTTGTTTGATTTCTACTAATGATTTCTTGGTGGTAGGCATTCATCATTCATGGTGTGCTCTACCATAAAGTTGGAGCAACCTATATATGTTTATCAAATTGTTGGGATTCCCTCACCACTCATTTGACATTGTTGCAATGAATCGGCATAGAAGATTGTATTAAATATAAAGTCATTCTTAAGCCTTCAACCAATAAAATGACTTTATATCTAATACATAATACACAAAAGTTTTTTTCAATTAAATTAAAATTTTACCACAAAATATGAGTGGTTTTGTGTTTTGTCTTTACTTCAAATTCAAAGGATTTCATATGTCGGGGCATATTATATATAAAGTTATTCTTGGAGATTTACTTATAAACTTAAGCATTTGAGATGAATTAGTTCTTGACAAATCTAATGTAGACTATAGAGTATTGCTATAGGACCCAAGGTTTTGTGTCTAAGCACCAACATGATTTAATCCACCCCGTTGAATTAATACACCAATGGGACTTGCTCGGTGAGAACATCAAGCATTTGGAACCTTCTACATTGACGAAGCTGTGCACCCAATCAAAAAGATATAGGAAATATACATAAGGAAAAATTCAATTGTAGGTCTCTATAGTTTGGGATAGTATTCAACTGGAGTGCCAGAGACATCACACGGTTAGCCAAGACAACATCAATTTGACAATATTATAATGGCAGGGACTTAATTACATAAAAATAAAAATGTAGAGACTTGGTTGAAAAAGAAGTCAAATTATAGGACCTGTAATATATTTAAATATTTTTTAAAAAAATAATAAATGATTTCTTAAACTTTAAACGACCCTAAACATAATTTACGCTTAGGATCTCGTTTGGATTAAATAATTTAGAGTTTATTGCAGCTTCTTTACTATCATAATTGTTTATATATAGATAAAATTATAGTTTAGTATTTAGATGAGCTTATGTTAACAACTTGTTACCATCTAAAAATTTATTTTTAACTTATTTTATAAAGTTATTTTTTAGAACTTTTAGAAAAAAAAAGCCCTACAAAAGCTTATAGCATGATTTTAGAAGTTCTTCTCCAATTATATATCCAAATACAAAATAATTTAATAATTCAAAAAAACTTATTTTATAAGAGCTTATCACATAAGATCTTCTTATGTAAGCACTTAAGTAAATAGTTTACCTAAATGGGGCCTAAATATGCTTCTAATTTCCCTTTCGCCATCCACTTACAATTACACGCTAGCTAAATTAATAGGTATTTTGGGTAGAAATTGAAATTGGCCGAAATTTCAATAGATCGTGGTCTGCATCACAAAATTTTCAATTTAGGGGACATTGCCATTTGATCTAGAAACCATGATGGATTTGTGCAATTTTCTCTTAATTTAATTGCATTGTACTCCTCAAAGAGTCTCCAATGCCATATCAAGTTGAGCTAGTTATTGAAACAATATTAAAAGTCTCATTTAACAAGTAGATAGGAGTTTGATTCTTATAAACAAATTTTCAAGTTTTTCATTTTTTTCACCTTATATAAGTAACAATTGTTCCCTTTTCTCTTTTCTCTTTTCTCGCTTCTACAATATTGATAATCCATCAGTTTCCTTCTCTACTACAAAATAGATGCTTAACAAGAAATTTTATATTACTACAGTTTAAACCTAACATTTACACCTAAATTCCCACCCACCCACCTGAGGGGTTGTAGCATAGCCCACACCAAAAGTTGAATGTTCCCTAGCTTGACCCAGTCGTTGAGATTGACAACCACGAAAATTAATTCTCAATTCACAAAGACATGCTGCTCCCTAAAATTTGTATCATCTTATAATTCTGTGGGACAACATAGAAAAATAAAGAGACTATTATTATTATATCACACATATAAAAAAAAATCATAAAGGAGTAGCTGGAAAACAAAAAAAAAAAAAAGGATTTTTAGATGGGTGACTCTCAAAAGTTGTATATTAATTTTTTTTTTTTATTAATGATCACTAAAAAACATATTATGACGATTAGTTAGCATGCAATAACTATTGAAAAACATAGGATCACCATTGATTAACAAAGGGTTTGGAAACTTAATTGTTAAAATCTTTTTTTTTTTTCAATCACTCACCGAATTTTTTTATTTTTATTTGTGTGACCTGACAATATTTGTCTACAAAATAAAAGACATAATTGTCTAGTATATATATACACTAGGACTTAAATACTTACGCTCTTAGATAACTTCTTGTAAAAGGTGAATTTTATTAAACCAACTGTTGAATCATGTAATACTGTGGTCTTGAATCTTGATTACACAAGTCAAATTTTATGTATATTGAAAAATTCCTAGGTACCTAATCTAATTGTTGAGTGGATTTTATACCCACTATTTATATATTTTTAGCTTAATATTTTGTGTGTTCTTGGAGTGATTTGGACATGTTCAAGGGCTCAAAAAGGAAAAATTTGGTACCTGGCTGAAGCCTGGCGCCCAATTTGCTGCACCAGGCTGAAAGGCAAGGGCCTAGGCGCCTGGATGCAGGGCCTAGGCATTTGGGATCTGCCCTATACGATTTTTCATTAGTTTTCCTATTTCTAGTAGGTTTTGAGCCCCAAGACGATTCCTAATATAATTAGACTTCCTAGGAACTATAAATAAGTGATTTTAAGACTAGATTAGGGTTCCCAATTAGTTAGACACTTTTTGAAGACAAGGATTGAAGAGAAGATATCAGAGGCAAAAAGGTAGACACGACGATGAATCTTATTTCTCCATCAGTTTTCTTCTTCTACTTTCTTTCTCTTATTCTTAGATTTATTTTCATGATGTTTTCTGCTACAATGATGAACTAATTATCTATCTAGGGCTACTATGTAGCTTAACTACGAATGATTATATTTTCTTCCAGTAATTATTTATGTAGTTTTGTATAATTTTCATATCTTTCTTGCTTTTGTATATTGTAAAGTTTTACTACAGTTTAAACCTAACATTTTCACCTAAATTCCCACCCACCTTATCACCTCATATAAGCCTAGTGGTTCCATTTCTTAATATTGTTTTTAATAATTCTTTTGAAATTGTAGCGATGCATGCATTTGCATAAATAGTAGATTTTAAATTCGACGTACACATGGCTCTGTATGTGACAAATAAGGTAAGAACCAAGACAAGGGTAATAGGTATTGTCATTACATGTTTACTTTTATAGGAGAAATAGTATATGGAATCATGGATAACCATTTAATACAAAATGATGACCTTTATAGAACGATAATGGACTACTAATAAGATCTAGAACTAGCATGTGTAAGAGTCTAGTTACTAAACAAACGAAAATAAAATTTCACCAGCAAGATTATTAGCTACAACTACAATGTTAAAAAAGTATGTAGATTCAGATATTCTAAAGTGACGGGTGCACTAGACAATTACTTGCGAGAGAATCAATAGACGGGGATTTCTTAAATTTGTAGACCATTATCCATGTGCATGTACTTTATTTGAATCTCAAGTATTGGTTTCTTCATCGGTAGTTATTGATCTATTATATTTTACCCTTTAAAATGCACCCGTCACTTAATAGGATACAAATACTATAATTGATTAATTTTGCTTTGATTTTTAATATTGCATTTTCATCTTTTTGTTATAATAAAAGTTTTAGGGCAATCGTCGCTCTCCCAATATATTTTAATACCAATGAAGCATATAACAAATTTTCACAATTAAGCATAAGTCCCATATTAATGAGAGATATGTGATTTGATGAGTATAAACCGTCTTAGTTGCCTCAAATGTCAATTAAGTAATTTGAATTGACGACGGTATAATTCCCCATTTCATTGTTGTTCGTACGTAGTTGATGTATGTTACCTTATTTTCCGTTTTCCCTACTACCATCAAGAAAAATAAAAATTCTTTTTTGTTTTTGTATCCAAATCCTTTAACTTGAGGGGTGCATTTTAGAGAGTAAAATGCACTTGAGTAGACATGAGTGAGAGAATCAGTAGACTGGGTTTTCAAAAATTCATAGATATTCAAACAGGTCTATGCATTTTATCAAAATCTTAACCATTAATTTTTTAATGAACAGATATTCTCTTGCACTTTAAGTGGAATACTATTTTTCCTATATGACCTAATTTAAGCACCGTAGTAACGGTTTAATTTGTTTTGACTCACTTTAGGCCACTCAAATTCACAAGAGCTTCACAATTGTTACTTCTATCTAAAATAAGAATTTTAAGGAGGTGGTAATGCTATCCACTCTTAAGGAGATAGCATAGCAATTTCCTATATGCCTTGCTAAAAAATATGGCTTCGTCTATCAAATTGCAGAAAGAAAAAAAAAATATTGTATGGGTGATCTTCCCACTTTCCATTATATTAACATTTAGAATTTTTATATATTAAAATATTCAATAATCAACTATTAATTATACCTTCAAAAGTTAGTACGAATGATGTTAATGTATAAACCACTTGATGGTGTAGTGCTACCCATAGAGCCATGACGCATTCTGGGACCAGCACTAATGTGTGTATGTCATTTTTAGAAGTTAAGAACTAGTAAAGCAGCCATAGAATGGACGCCATCCACGTGGTAGCAATTATATGGATAGTAATTAAATGTATCATGACTCTATGGGTAGCAATTCTATCACACCATCAAGTAGTTGATACATTATATCATCAATGCTACTAAGGGAGTTGCTATGCTATCCCTCAAAAGAGAATGGTAGCCTTATTATCTCTCTCAAAATTCTCATCTTAGACTAAAGTAACCCATATTTTTCAGGCTATAGAGAAGCTCTCGTGAATCAAAGTGATCTAGTGTGAGTAAAAATATTAGACACTACCATTTAAGTGATATAGATTAGGCCATATAGAAAAGAATAGAAAAAGGTTTACGTGGAATACTATTTTTCCTATAGGACCTAATTTAAACACCTTAGCAATTGTTTAATATTTTAATTGTTTTGTCTCGTTCTAAGCCACTCAAATAATATTTTAAAAACTGGACTAGTGTGACAAAAAATGACTGATTGAACCGATTGGNAAAATATTAGACACTACCATTTAAGTGATATAGATTAGGCCATATAGAAAAGAATAGAAAAAGGTTTACTTGGAATACTATTTTTCCTATAGGACCTAATTTAAACACCTTAGCAATTGTTTAATATTTTAATTGTTTTGTCTCGTTCTAAGCCACTCAAATAATATTTTAAAAACTGGACTAGTGTGACAAAAAATGACTGATTGAACCGATTGGACAGCCAGTTGAACCGGTTGAATCAAAGCTTTTTTCAAATTTAAAGATTTATAAAAAATAAAACATAAAGGATGAAGCACAAATCATCAAAGTTAACTTATAAGTGAAAGTCTCAAATTTAAAGATTCAAATACATAGTTTTAAAACCATCAAAACCAAATACATAAGTAAAATGCACAATCAAATCAAATCAAGACACAAAAAAATACAAGTTAACAGCTGCTTTTGTCATATAAAAATACTCAGAGAGCATACAATATCAATCTTGAGCCAATCCAATAAGATGATGGCAGAGTGCAAAATAGCAATTTTAATTGTCCCAAAAACCTGAGTGCAAAGACAATTCTGATTGCTTTTCTCTCTAAGTAAATTTCATTTCCTTTTCCTAATCTTCTTTGCCATTAGACTTGAGATGATACTCAAATTTTAGTATTTTAGATTACTGTTAAGACTTAAGATTGCACAAATACAAACTAGGGTGGAAGTGTTTGTTACAATAAAATTACATTTCAAAGCCATGTCATGTCTTTACACCATTTATGGAAGCAAATGGAAGATTCAAGCCTTGATTTCCAAAAGCCTGGGCATGATTTAGTTTACAACCAAAAAGAATGTGAATAGAGTATTTATTAGAGAGAGCTTTTTTTTTTTTTTTCCTTAAAAAAAGACTATGTCAAACATCTTTCGCCCTTGTCATAGTGTCACTTGAGCAAAAGGTTAAGGAACCCTCTGTTTCTTTTGCTCATTTCTAACCATTAATAGCTCTTGGTACCCACCGGTTTCTCTCTTTGGCTTCTCAGGGCTGAGCTTGGACCTACCTTACTGCCTGGCCTCTCTGCTGTTGGCTAGCCCCGTCATCTCTGCCATGGATCCCCACTGTCTTCTCTGCCGCTGTTTGAGGAAAAATTTCTACCATTATTCTCATTCCTTTAGCTTCCAGGGATCGTTCTTCACCTTTTCATTCTATCAAGGATGTGGGTATTGTGGGCCAGGGATTCTTATAAATTTGGCTCAACCTTTATTTGTTTTCCTACTTGTGTTCAACTGAAATTACCACCCAGGAATGTGTATATGCTTGGTCAGAATTGTGATATTCGGGATTTTTCCTTTGATTTTGTTGCTATGGATTCCCAAACTGATTGGGGGTTTGGGGAAAATGAAAATAGAAGAAGAAACTCGGGGAAGGAACCAAGGAAGGAGGTAAGTATTCCAAAACGATGCAGTTTAGGAAAAAAAAAAAGTTTTAGTGAACTGGCCGGTTATTTAAAACCAGCACCAGTTCACCGATTTTACCGGTTCGGATAGGTTTTTATTAGTTTAACTACCTCACCAGGTAGGTTTACCTACTTAACTGAATTGATATTCAAACAGAGTATTGGTTTGACCAGTTGAACTGGCTGGTCCGATCCAATTTTTAAAACATTGCACTCAAATTCACAAGAGCTTCACAATTGTTACTTCTCTCCAAAATTAGAGTTTTAAGGAGTGATAGTACTATTCACTCCTGAGGGGATAGCATAACAATTTCAAAATTGCAAATATTATTAAAATGCGTATAAAGTTATTTTGGTCCTTAAAAGATAATCAAAAATCACTTTAAGTCTCTAAGAGATTTATTTGTATCACTTAATTCCTAATATTCCATCAATCAAATAATTTCATTATTAGGTCTTTGTTAAACTTAATGAAATTAACAAAAAATGTATTGCTATATCATTGAAATAAATTATTCATTTTTAAAAATTTTCTTAATAATATTAATTTTAAAATGTGAATACAATCAAAACTCTATTAAGAGGTAGAGTAATGCTACTTCCTCTAAGAGAGAATATGTTAGCAGCCACCATCATTTAATAAGATTCAAATGCATTGAATTCTGAACCACGTGAGAATATGTTAACCGCCGCCATCATTTAATGAGAGAGGGGGGGGGGGGGGGNGGGGTTATCAGTCTAAGTCACTATCAAGGGAGTGTAGCATAACACTCCCTATATTAATATTAGTTTCATACCAACAAAATAGGGTTGCTAAAATTAAATGGACTTGTAGGTGAGATGAAAACCTAGGGACCTATATGTAAAGGTAAAAGGCTATGAAGATTGCAACGAATTTGTTTTCTTAGTTTCTTTCCTAGAACATTGTACTTGACGGTACAAAAATTAGAACACTCAACTTTTTTTAAGAGAAAAAGCTGCTCAAAGTAAAAAATTTCAACAACTAGGAAAAAAAAAGCTTATGGATGGTTTGAAATTCTATATTTGCTACGCCCTTCACTCTATAGGCTTAAAAGCTTAGAGAAAACACATATATTGTTGTTCCTACTCTATCCTAAACCGTGATTATTGAGTCTAATTGTAATTATTCTCATGAACTAAGAAAAAGTATAATGTCTACCCAACCTAATAATCACTTTTAAATTTTGTCCAAAATTAGCTATTAATTTAACATGCAAGTGTTTGTAAATAGTTAATGGATGTGAAAAGATAACTTTTTTAGTAAAAGAATATTTTTTCCTTTTTATTCTCTATGCATAATAGTTTTTTTTTTTTTTTTTGATAAGATAATAGTTTTGTTAATCATTAGATGGAGTTGTGCGCTGGTCGTTCATTTACTTGCGAGAATGAACATTACATTAAGTTTTTGCTGAACTAAAGTCAAAGTTGGCACCATTTATATGCAACATCAGATTAGTTCTTGCTCAACTTAAATGACTGAGTAGATAATTTTATTTATTGTGAATAAGACTACATTAATTCTTGCCCATTTTCCATTTCCTAGTGATGTAGTTGGCAGTTGAAATAGAAGGGAAGATGAACACTCCAAATACGAAAGCATGTTATATAAGTCCACCCATCCAAAGAGATAGAAACAAAATTAGAGAGCTGAAAAGAAATTATGGCTTCTATGCCTGGATTCCTCTCTGAATGGCCATGGACACCTCTTGGAAGCTTTAAGGTGCCCTTTCTCAAATAATTCATCTCTCTTTCTCTCTCCACACACACACACATACAGACAGTCAGATACACATTCCATATACTTTTGTTGTTGTTGTTGTTTTTGTTTTTGTTTTCGTTTTTGTTTTGTTTTTTTTTTTTTTTTAATCTTCAAGATTTTCATTTATGTTACGAAAAAAAGGAGTACGAGCAGTGTTGCTTTTTTCTAATATGTCCGAAGACTCTTTAATACTTTTGCTTGGAACCCTACTTTGTGAACTTTTGTTTTTTGAAGTGAAAGAGAAACCTTCTTTGTTAACTCACTTACTCTATTTAGCTAATAATTAAGTAAGCTAAATGTTTTAAACCATCCTTCTCTTTATTTTATATTTTCCCTGTGGCAATAGTCATTAGTATTCCTATTATTATTGCTTCGGTTAACTAAGTATCACGCACTCTAATGGCAGTATTCGATACTGGCTCCTTTGGCGATTCACAGCACATACTCTTTCTTTTCACAAGATAAGAATAAAAGGGACGTAACTTCCTTACTCATACTACCATTTCTACTATGGAGGATGCTTCACAATCAAATATGGATCACTATCTCTCGTTATCAAAACTGCAAAAGGTGTTTCTCGAATTGTTGACAAAGGCCTTGAATTTGAACAAGTTGACAGAGAAAGAAACTGGTTAGTTTACATAACGCATTTCACTCCTCATCAAGTTATTTTCCCATCAAAATAAATTACTCTTACTATTCCATATTTGCGAGAGAATATGAAAAAAATACGTAAAATATTAAAAAAAAAAAGAATTAGATTTTTTTGGCCAAAAAATTTAATTAGGCAATTAATCCAATTAGATATTACAAATTTACAAATATCTAAGAATATTATGTCTTGCTACATACCCAACATGGATATTGTATATTACTGTTGGCATATAAATTAGTCTAAAACTTTCGATATCCCAAACCAAATAGACAACAAAAATTAAAAATATCACAACACACCGACTTGTCAAAAATATCACAAACCACCAACTTGCTTGTTGGTTTTAGCAGCTTGATGATATTGTAGTTTGAGTGAAAGACATCCCTCCTTTGATCTGTAATGTACTTTTTCCAGATTGTTCTGCCCTTTAATAGTTAATTTTGTTTTCCCTCGAGAAAAAATAAATTACAGTACACCCAAAAAATTTGAACTTCCTAATCAATTAAGACTTAGTTTTCATATACTCTTCTGACAGGGATGATCAAATATTGCTGAACGGAATATTGTACTACCTAGCGTATTACAGTTTGCCTGGGGCTTCTCAGCTTCCACTGTGGAATTCAAATGGTATAGTTATGGCAATACTACTTCATGCCGGTCCAGTCGAGTTCCTTTACTACTGGCTCCACAGAGCGCTGCACCACCATTACCTCTACTCTCGTTACCATTCACATCATCATTCCTCCATTGTCACAGAACCTATAACCTGTGAGTTCCATTGTAACGGTTCCACAATATTCGTTGTTGTTGGTGTTGGGTGAAAGTCATTTTATGTAAAGCAACACCTGTTAAATTATGGTAAATGTTATTATCACTTATAAACATCCATTCTCGAAACCAATCTAAACATGGAAAAGAAAAGGCAAAACAACCTTTCTTTTGTTTGTTTGTTTGTTTTGTTTTGTTTTTCATTCCTATGTGGAAACACTCTAGGCTTGCCTTCCTTTGAAAGGTCTTGCTAATCTACCACCACTTAAAAGTGGGAGTTAGAGCTATCACCCCTGCCTCTTCCTCTCGTTCTACATGCAAGTAACACATATTTTTAGATTCCATGCAAAACTCATGAATAATTGAGTGACCTAGCATAAGTCATAATAGTTAGTTCCTTGTTAAAGTGCATAATTTAAGCCAAGCAAAAATATATACGAATTTTTTTATGGTGGAATAGTATAGTTTATATATGGTGATGGTTATACAACTTATCATGGAACTATGACTTGTGCAGATCACTCATTTTTTCATGAGCTTTGCCCTGAGTCCAAAATATAGAAATTCCCAGTATTGGAATTAGAGGGGAGTGGAAGTACTGCTCCTTAGGGGTAGCATTACCAAACATTTCTTTGAATTGCTTGATAATTGAAAAAATGATGAAATGTTTATCAAAAAATTAAGAAAAAAAAATAGCCCTATATTGAAATTCATTATACTTTTATTTATATTGCAAACAGAAGCATTATTTTCCTTGTATATTTATTTAACTCTAATATTTTCTTGGTTACAGCTGTCATCCATCCATTTGCTGAACATTTAGCTTATTTTCTGCTTTTCTCAATACCTTTGTTAACAATGGTATTCACAAGAACAATATCTATAACTGCTGCCGTTGGTTATATCACTTACATTGACTTCATGAATAACATGGGTCACTGCAATTTCGAGCTCATTCCAATGTGGCTGTTTGACATTCTTCCTCCTCTCAAGTATATCATGTACACTCCATCGTAAGTATAAACAAATGATATTGCTTATGGATAGTGTTAAGTATAAAATTATTCATGGGAAAACCATTAAACTTTCTATCAATAAATACACAAGTACCTTATAAAACTAAGCACCAATTTCCATTCAATTTCATATCACTATCATATATATTTTTACTGTAGCCAAAGTAAAAATACCATACCCCATAACCATAAATTCTATAATGAAAGATCAATAAATGCAATTCAAACGATCATAGTCAGTTGCTTAATTTTGATTCCAACTTGATCATTGAATGCTTAGGTTAACAATAATGAAGTAGCTTTTTATTATTGTCATTATTGGTACTAATATTTCACCAAAAAAAAAAAAAGGTGCACTGATTAAATTTTCCTTTTTTTGTTTTTTAATGGTCATAGGTTTCATTCGTTGCACCATACACAGTTTAGATCAAACTACTCCTTATTTATGCCATTCTATGATTATGTATATGGCACCATGGACAATTCTTCTGATAAATTACATCAGTCTACACTTGAAAGAGAAGAGGATTCCCCAGATGTTGTGCATTTAACGCATCTGACAACACCTGAGTCCATATATCATCTCCGTCTAGGGTTTGCTTCCTTGGCGTCTAAGCCACAAAGTTCAAAATGGTATCTCTGGTTAATGTGGCCTCTGACACTTTGGTCCATGATACTCACTCGGCTCTATGGTTGCACATTCATACTGGAGAGCAACCGATTCAAAAAACTGGCCGTGCAGACTTGGGTGGTACCCAAGTACAACATACAAGTGAGCACTTCAAATTGATTTTTAACTTACTTTTTTTCATTAAATCATTTTCCAGTTTAATTAATAATCTCTAATTATATACTCGTTCGTCTAAACATTTGATGTGAGCTTACTTCATAAATTTTTCTGGGAAGAAAACCCTCAAATGCTTTAAGTTAGTACTAATATCTTACGGGTGCTTGCACATTTAAGATTCCAAAAACACCTCTCAGGAAATGTGGTTCATATGTAGTTATCATATGCTAAATATGTGGTTACCAAATTTAAGAGTTCTCAAATATGAATGAATAACGACTTATATCGAGGAGTGTTTTTAAATTTAAAGATGCATTACTAACTTACATGAAAAGCATGAAAAGCGAGTGCTAGACACACGTAGAAGTCATTTTGCCCTACATCAAGCACTGGGAAATAATTTTTAATTTAGTGTTACACATAACATGCTTTAGTTCTTTCTTGATTTATTACTTCTTGTGTAGTACTTGATGGAATGGCAAAAGGAGCCCATCAATAGAGTGATTGAGGAAGCAATATTGGATGCTGAGAGAAAAGGAACAAAAGTGCTGAGCTTAGGACTCTTGAATCAAGGGGAAGAGCTTAACACATATGGAGGGCTATATGTTAAATGGAACCCAAAGCTAAAAGTTAAGGTTGTTGATGGTAGCTGCCTAGCTGCCGCTATTGTTATTAACAGCATTCCTAAAGGGACCACACAAGTATTATTAAGGGGTGAACTCACTAAGGTTGCTTATGCCATTGCCTTGACTCTGTGCCAGAAGGGTATTCTGGTAAATTTATACATCCAGTTTAGTTAAATTAGCTGGTTAATATATGAGTATTTCACTGAAAGGAAGAGAGTGAAAAATATTGAAAGTGGCTCATGTCTGAGTTTGCTACTTTTCTTTACTTTTAACGTGGCCAGCATTGTTCCAGGTGGCTACAGTGTTTGAGGAAGAGTACGTGAAGCTCAAAAGATCATTGAACAATATGGCTGAAAGTAATTTGATCATTTCAAGAAGTTATACTCAAACGGTAAAACAACAAAATACCCTTTGTTTGTTGCTTAGAATTTCCACCACAAGAAACAACTAGATAA
>QAOA01008681.1:212410-240433 GCA_003255065.1 Cercis canadensis
CAATATTGTATGGGTGATCTTCCCACTTTCCATTATATTAACATTTAGAATTTTTATATATTAAAATATTCAATAATCAACTATTAATTATACCTTCAAAAGATAGTACTAATGATGTTAATGTATAAACCACTTGATGGTGTAGTGCTACCCATAGAGCCATGACGCATTCTGGGACCAGTACTAATGTGTGTATGTCATTGTTAGAAGTTAAGAACTAGTAAAGCAGCCACAGAATGGACGCCATCCACGTGGTAGCAATTATATGGATAGTAATTAAATGTATCATGACTCTATGGGTAGCAATTCTATCACACCATCAAGTAGTTGATACATTATATCATCAATGCTACTAAGGGAGTTGCTATGCTATCCCTCAAAAGAGAATGGTGGCCTTATTATCTCTCTCAAAATTCTCATTTTAGACTAAAGTAACCCATATTTTTCAGGCTATAGAGAAGCTCTCGTGAATCAAAGTGATCTAGTGTGAGTAAAAATATTAGACACTATCATTTAAGTGATATAGATTAGGCCACATAGAAAAGAATAGAAAAAAGTTTACGTGGAATACTATTTTTCCTATAGGACCTAATTTAAACACCTTAGCAATTGTTTAATATTTTAATTGTTTTGTCTCGTTCTAAGCCACTCAAATAATATTTTAAAAACTGGACTGGTGTGACAAAAAATGACTGATTGAACCGATTGGACAGCCAGTTGAACCGGTTGAATCAAAGCTTTTTTCAAATTTAAAGATTTATAAAAAATAAAACATAAAGGATGAAGCACAAATCATCAAAGTTAACTTATAAGTGAAAGTCTCAAATTTAAAAATTCAAATACATAGTTTTAAAACCATCAAAACCAAATACATAAGTAAAATGCACAATCAAATCAAATCAAGACACACAAAAATACAAGTTAACAGCTGCTTTTGTCATATAAAAATACTCAGAGAGCATACAATATCAATCTTAATAGCAATCTTGAGCCAATCCAATAAGATGATGGCAGAGTGCAAAATAGCAATTTTAATTGTCCCAAAAACCTGAGTGCAAAGACAATTCTGATTGCTTTTCTCTCTAAGTAAACTTCATTTCCTTTTCCTAATCTTCTTTGCCATTAGACTTGCCTTGAGATGATACTCAAATTTTAGCATTTTAGATTACTGTTAAAACTTAAGATTGCACAAATACAAACTACGTAAGGTGGAAGTGTTTGTTACAATAAAATTACATTTCAAAGCCATGTCATGTCTTTACACCATTTATGGAAGCAAATGGAAGATTCAAGCCTTGATTTCTAAAAGCCTGGGCATGATTTAGTTTACAACCAAAAAGAAATGTTAATAGAGTATTTATTAGAGAGAGCTTTTTTTTTTTTTCCTTAAAAAAAGACTATGTCAAACATCTTTCGCCCCTGTCATAGTGTCACTTGAGCAAAAGGTTAAGGAACCCTCTGTTTCTTTTGCTCATTGCTAACCATTAATAGCTCTTGGTACCCACCGGTTTCTCTCTTTGGCTTCTCAGGGCTGAGCTTGGACCTACCTTACTGCCTGGCCTCTCTGCTGTTGGCTAGCCCCGTCATCTCTGCCATGGATCCCCACTGTCTTCTCTGCCGCTGTTTGAGGAAACATTTCTACCATTCTTCTCATTCCTTTAGCTTCCAGGGATCGTTCTTCACCTTTTCATTCTATCAAGGATGTGGGTATTGTGGGCCAGGGATTCTTATAAATTTGGCTCAACCTTTATTTGTTTTCCTACTTGTGTTCAACTGAAATTACCACCCAGGAATGTGTATATGCTTGGTCAGAATTGTGATATTCGGGATTTTTCCTTTGATTTTGTTGCTATGGATTCCCAAACTGATTGGGGGTTTGGGGAAAATGAAAATAGAAGAAGAAACTCGAGGAAGGAACCAAGGAAGGAGGTAAGTATTTCAAAACGATGCCGTTTAGGGAAATAAAAAAGTTTTAGTGAACCGGCCGGTTATTTAAAACCAGCACCGGTTCACTGATTTTACCGGTTCGTATAGGTTTTTACTAGTTTAACTACCTCACCAAGTTTACCTACTTAACTGAATTGATATTCAAACAGAGTATTGATCTGACCAGTTGAACTGGCCGGTCCGATCCGATTTTTAAAACATTGCACTCAAATTCACAAGAGCTTCACAATTGTTACTTCTCTCCAAAATTAGAGTTTTGAGGAGTGATAGTACTATTCACTCCTGAGGAGATAGCATAACAATTTCAAAATTGCAAATATTATTAAAATGCATATAAAGTTATTTTGGTCCTTAAAAGATAATCAAAAATCACTTTAAGTCTCTAAAAGATTTATTTGTATCACTTAATTCCTAATATTCCATCAATCAAATAATTTCATTATTAGGTCTCTGTTTGTTAAACTTAATGAAATTAACAAAAAATTTATTGCTATATCATTGAAATAAATTATTCATTTTTAAAAATTTTTGTAATAATATTAATTTTAAAATATGAATCTAATCAAAACTCTATTAAGAGGTAGAGTAATGCTACTTTCTCTAAGGGAGAATATGTTAGCAGCCACCATCATTTAATAAGATTCAAATGCATTGAATTCTGAACCACGTGAGAATATGTTAGCCGCCACCATCATTTAATAAGATTCAAATGCATTGAAATCTGAGCCACATCAGTCACACATTGCGTGTGTAATATTAATATTAGTTTCATACCAACAAAATAGGGTTGCTAGCTAGAAAGGAAATTAAATGGACTTGTAAGTGAGATGAAAACCTAGGGACCTATATGGAAAGGTAAAAGGCTATGAAGATTGCAACGAATTTGTTTTCTTAGTTTCTTTCCTAAAACATTGTACTTGACGATACAAAAATTAGAACACTCAACTTTTTTTAAGAGAAAAAGCTGCTCAAAGTAAAAAATTTCAACAACTAGGAAAAAAAAAGCTTATGGATGGTTTGAAATTCTATATTTGCTACGCCCTTCACTCTAGAGGCTTAAAAGCTTAGACAAAACACATATATTGTTGTTCCTACTCTATCCTAAACCGTGATTATTGAGTCTAATTGTAATTATTCTCATGAACTAAGAAAAATTATAATGTCTACCCAACCTAATAGTCATTTTTAAATTTTGTCCAAAATTAGCTATTAATTTAACATGCAAGTGTTTGTAAATAGTTAATGGATGTGAAAAGATAACTTTTTTAGTAAAAGAATATTTTTTCCTTTTTATTCTCTATGCATAATAGTTTTTTTTTTTTTGATAAGATAATAGTTTTTTTTTTGTTCATTTAGTTGCGAGAATGAACATTACATTAAGTTTTTGCTGAACTGAAGTCAAAGTTGGCACCATTTATATGTAACATCAGATTAGTTCTTGCTCAACTTAAATGACTGAGTAGATAATTTTACTTATTGTGAATAAGACTACATTAATTCTTGCCCATTTTCCATTTGCTAGTGATGTAGTTGGCAGTTGAAATAGAAGGGAAGATGAACACTTCCAAATACGAAAGCATGTTATATAAGTCCACCCATCCAAAGAGATAGAAACAAAATTAGAGAGCTGAAAAGAAATTATGGCTTCTATGCCTGGATTCCTCTCTGAATGGCCATGGACACCTCTTGGAAGCTTTAAGGTGCCCTTTCTCAAATAATTCATCTCTCTTTCTCTCTCCACACACACACACACATACAGACAGTCAGATACACATTCCATATTATGTTTTTGTTTTTGTTTTTGTTTTTGTTTTTGTTTTGTTTTGTTTTGTTTTGTTTTGTTTTTTTTTTTTTTTTTGTATCTTCAAAATTTCATTTATGTTACGAAAAAGAAAAAAGAAAAAAGAAAAAAGGGAGTACGAGCAGTGTTGCTTATATCTAATATGTTCGAAGACTCTTTAATACTTTTGCATGGAAACCTACTTTGTAAACTCACTTACTCTATTTAGCTAATGGCTAAGTAAGCTAAATGTTTTAAACCATCCTTCTCTTTATTTTATATTTTCCCTGTGGCAATAGTCATTAGTATTCCTATTGTTATTGCTTCGGTTAACTAAGTATCATGCATTCTAATGGCAGTATGCGATACTGGCTCCTTCGGCGATTCACAGCACATACTCTTTCTTTTCACAAGATAAGAGTAAAAGGGACGTAACTTCTTTACTCATGCTACCATTTCTACTATGGAGGATGCTTCACAATCAAATATGGATCACTATCTCTCGTTATCAAACTGCAAAAGGTGTTTCTCGAATTGTTGACAAAGGCCTTGAATTTGAACAAGTTGACAGAGAAAGAAACTGGTTAGTTTACATAACGCCTTTCACTCCTCATCAAGTTATTTTCCCATCTAAATAAATGACTCTTACTATTCCATATTTGTGAGAGAATATGAAAAAATACGTAAAATTATTAAAAAAAAAAGAATTAGATTTTTTTGGCCAAAAAATTTAATTAGGTAATTAATCCAATTAGATATTACAAATTTTCAAATATCGAAAGTCTTGCTACATACTCAACATGGATATTATATATTACTGTTGGCATATAAATTAGTCTAAAACTTTTGATATCCCAAACCAAATAGACAACAAAAATTAAAAATATCACAGCACACCGACTTGTCAGAAATATCACAAACGACCAACATGCTTGTTGGTTTTAACAACTTGATGATATTGTAGTTTGGGTGAAAGACACCCCTTCATTGATCTGTAATGTACTTTTTCCAGATTGTTCTGCCTTTTAATAGTTGATTTTGTTTTCCTTCAAGAAAAAAAATATTAAAGTACACCCAAAAAATTTGAACTTTCTAATCAATTAAGACTTATTTTTCATATATTCGTTTGACAGGGATGATCAAATATTGCTGAACGGAATATTGTACTACCTAGCATATTACAGTTTGCCTGGGGCTTCTCAGCTTCCATTGTGGAATTCAGATGGTATAGTTATGGCAATACTACTTCATGCCGGTCCAGTCGAGTTCCTTTACTACTGGCTCCACAGAGCGCTGCACCACCATTACCTCTACTCTCGGTACCATTCACACCATCATTCCTCCATTGTCACAGAGCCTATAACCTGTGAGTTCCACTGGTGCTTTTGCCATAATAATAGCTTTTGTTGGTGTTGGGTGAATGTTGTTTAATATAGAGCAACAATTGTTTGGTTATGGTGAATGCATGCTGTCATCAGTTATAAACTTTCTTCTCTGGAGAAGCATACCACATGAAAAGAAAAGGCATAACAAAGCTTGCCAGTTTTTTTTTTTTTTTTTTTTTTGGGTTCTTTTCTGTTTGGAAACACTCTAGGATTGGGTTTCTTCGAATTGCTTGATAACTGAAAACATGATCAAAGATGAAAGAAGAAAAGTGAGTTGCTCTTCTATGATCCACCTTAAAACTCTTATTTTGGACAGTAGTAACCCTGCTTTTTGGTTCATTACAAGGCTCTCATAAATCAGAATGTCCTAGTATGATACAAGTCAAAACAATTAAACACTAGCTAAAATGCATAAACCTGAGCTATACTACAAATGTATCATACAGTGTAAAACATTTTCTTGTAGTTTTTTTTTTTTTTTTTGTGTAGCCTGATTTATGCCACTTTTGCTAATGTCAATCTGCTTTGCCTCACACTTCTTCACTCTAATTCACGAGATCTTTCCAATAAGCTCAAAAATAGGAGTTACTTCGGAGTTAAGAAGAGGACCTTTCAAAACATCTTTCAGAACGGCGATAGAGCTGTGCCACTTTTGAGGGGTAACTTAGCAACTCTCAAAAGAAACTAAACCTCTATTGAAATTCAAAATACTTTTTTGCATAGGTTGTGGCTATTTATTGCTAAAACCACATCCTATTAAGTGCACAAAAATTATATTCACAAAGTTGTCCTTTAATTAATGACTATTTCATTGATTACTTCTTAATTGATATTAATTAGCTAATTAATTAATTGTCTTGATTTGTTTCTCTATCTCCAAACCATTTTTTTTTTGTTTCTTAAAATTATTCTCGAAACGATTCATTCAAATAAATTCTTTTGTGTTTTCTTTTTTCAAAACAATATTGAGACGTTTGAAGGAAAATTACATGTCAAGCTATTCTACACAAGATTAATCCAGAATATTGGGAAGTCAAATTGATGAGGAAAAAAAAAGGAAAATTTTCATAATTAACGTAAGAGAAATTTTTTTATCACTATCAATAGGTATAAGAAAAGATTATGCATGATAATTATACAACTATTGATTACACCTAAATCTTGGCTTATTAGGTGAGGGGTAGTTGTGTTTATACAATAATTTTTCTATATAAAAACTGTCACGTTAGTTATAGAGTCTGTGAAAATAGCAATTTCCTTTATATATTGCAAAAAAAGGCATTATTGTCCTTTGTATATTTTTTTAACTCTATTATATTTTCTTCGTTTCAGCTGTCATCCATCCGTTTGCTGAACATATAGCTTATTTTCTGCTGTTCGCAATACCATTGTTGACAATAGTGTTCACAAGAACAGCATCTATGGCTGCTATTTTTGGTTATATCACTTACATTGACTTCATGAATAACATGGGTCACTGCAATTTCGAGCTCATTCCAATGTGGCTGTTTGACATTCTTCCTCCTCTCAAGTATATCATGTACACTCCATCGTAAGTATAAACAAAAGATATTGCTTATGGATAGTGTTAAATATAAAATTATTCATGGGAAAATAATTAAACTTTCTATCCATAAGTACACAAGTACTTTATAAAACTAAGCACCAATTTCCATTCAATTTCATATCACTATCATATATTGTTTTACTGTAGCCAAAGTAAAAATACCATACCCCATAACCATAAATTCTATAATGAAAGATCAATAGATGCAATTCAAACGATCATAGCCAGTTGCTTAATTTTGATTCCAACTTGATCATTGAATGCTTAGGTTAACAATAATGAAGTAGCTTTTTACTATTGTCATTATTGGTACTAATATTTCACAAAGAAAATGTGCACTGACTAAATTTTCCTTTTTTTTTTTTTTTATGATCATAGGTTTCATTCGTTACACCATACACAGTTCAGATCAAACTACTCCCTATTTATGCCATTCTATGATTATGTATATGGCACCATGGACAATTCTTCTGATAAATTACATCAGTCTACACTTGAAAGAGAAGAGGATTCCCCAGATGTTGTGCATTTAACGCATCTAACAACACCTGAGTCCATATATCATCTCCGTCTAGGGTTTGCTTCCTTGGCGTCTAAACCACAAAGTTCGAAATGGTATCTCTGGTTAATGTGGCCTCTGACACTTTGGTCCATGATACTCACTTGGCTCTATGGTTGCACATTCATACTAGAGAGCAACCGATTCAAAAAGCTGGCCCTGCAGACTTGGGTGGTACCCAAGTACAACATACAAGTGAGCACTTCAAATTGATTTTTAACTTATTTTCTTTCATTAAATCATTTTCCAGTTTAATTAATAATCTCTAATTAGATACTCATTCATCTAAACATTTAATGTGAGCTCACTTCATAAATTTTTCTGGGAAGAAAACCCTCAAATGGTTTAAGTTAGTACTAATATTTTATGGGTGCTTGCACATTTAAGATTCCAAAAACACCTCTCAGGAAATGTGGTTCTTATGTGGTTATCATATGCTAAATATGTGGTTACCAAATTTAAGAGTTCTCAAATATGAATGAATAACGACTTAGATCGAGGAGTGTTTTTAAATTTTACAGATGCATTACTAACTTACATGAAAGGCAAGTACTAGACACACGTAGAAGTCAGTTTACCCAGCATCAAGCACTGGGAAATAATTTTAAATTTAGTGTTACACATAACATGCTTTAGTTCTTTCTTGATTTATTACTTCTTGTGTAGTACTTGATGGAATGGCAAAAGGAGCCCATCAATAGAGTGATTGAGGAAGCAATATTGGATGCTGAGAGAAAAGGAACAAAAGTGCTGAGCCTAGGACTCTTGAATCAAGGGGAAGAGCTCAACACATATGGAGGGCTATATGTTAAAAGGAACCCAAAGCTAAAAGTTAAGGTAGTTGATGGTAGCTGCCTAGCTGCCGCTATTGTTATTAACAGCATTCCTAAAGGGACCACACAAGTATTATTAAGGGGTGAACTCACTAAGGTTGCTTATGCCATTGCCTTGACTCTGTGCCAGAAGGGTATTCTGGTAAATTTATACATCCATTTTAGTTAAATTAGCTGGTTAATATATGAGTATTTCACTGAAAGGAAGAGAGTGAAAATAATGAAAGTGGCTCATGTCTGAGTTTGCTACTTTTCTTTACTTTTAACGTGGCCAGCATTGTTCCAGGTGGCTACAGTGCTGGAGGAAGAGTACGTGAAGCTCAAAAGATCATTGAACAACATGGCTGAAAGTAATTTGATCATTTCAAGAAGTTATACTCAAACGGTAAAACAACAAAATACCCTTTGTTTGTTGCTTAGAATTTCCACCACAAGAAACAACTAGATAACATTTAATAAACTGTAAACCGAATATACACGATAGATTCTACTTTCCATGATAAATTCAGTTCAAATATTGCCCTAGGATTCCATACTTCACTCTATCCAGAACAAAATTCTGGTTCCGCGACTCTTATAATAGCATATTTTTCAATTTCATCGTTACTAATCCAATCAAATTTTATAGTTTTATTTCTGCTATATTACTGCACTGTCAATTAGTATAAACAAATTAAGTAATAAATTTAATTTTCCGATGAAACATTCATTGTGTTATAAAATAACTAGAAATATTTAATCTTCTGTAATTTTCTTTTATGGACAGACATGGTTGGTGGGAGATGGATTGACTGAAGACGAACAGTTCAAAGCACTTAAAGGGACATCATTTATTCCATATACTCAATTCCCACCAAAGAAATATCGCGAGGATTGCACCTACCATTATACACCAGCAATGCTAACACCCATGTCCCTTGAGAATTTGCATTCTTGCGAGGTTTGTGTAATTGTTTCTCTTTATTGGTTTCTCAAGTTTTCTAGAGTAATTTATATCTCTAATGATATAAAGAAGAGCGAGCTCATTTGTTTGTTTCTAATGATAAAACTCTAAACTTGTGCAGAATTGGTTACCAAGAAGGGTAATGAGTGCATGGCGCATAGCTGGGATAGTGCATGCTTTAGAAGGATGGAATGAACATGAGTGTGGCTACACGATGCTTAACATGGACAGTGTTTGGCAAGCAACTCTTCTACATGGTTTTCAGCCTCTAGCTACACCAACACAGCCAAAGTATTAGCAATTATTATAAGCATAATAATCACTACTGGCTTGGTTTACTCTTTGTACCAATATTTTATAGAAGGGCTTACTGATATTGTTTGTCCTAATAATGTAAACAATGTAATGTATTTAGGTCATTGTTAGAAGTTAAGAACTTGTAAACCAACTAGCAAATGGATGCCATATTTATGTTCTATTTTACCATATTTATAATATGATATTCTGTTTTCTGTGCGTTGAAATAGTTTGACATAATTGGTGCAAGTACATAATATAATGCATCATGGCTCTATGGGTAGCACTAAACCATCAAGTGGTTTATACATTAACATCATTAATACAAATTTTGGAGGTATAATTAATAGTTCTTATTGAATATCTCAAGATATAAAAATTCTAAATGTTAATAAAATGGGAAGTGTGAAGATCACCCAAACAATATTTCTTTTTGTGTGTGTGTAAAAATTCTAAATGTTAATAAAATGGGAAGTGTGAAGATCACCTAAACAATATTGCTTTTTCTGTGCGTGTGCGTGTGCAAGTGTGTGCGCGTGTATAATTAGATAGACAAAGTCAAAATTTTCATCAAAGATATAAAAAAATGAATACTCGAACCTGGAACCTCAACCTCTTTTGAAGATTCCTAAAGTACAAAAGTAATATTACTTATTCTAAGAGCCTTGAGTAATTTAAATTCAGTATAGCAATAAGGGCTGATCTACAGCACCTTGTGTTTACTAGTGGTTTCAAAACCCTTGCCGACGTGGACCAATAAAGTATGTACATTACCTGATCTGCTCAAATGGCCAAATTTGGTCCATTGGTTTACATAATTCCATTCTGTTGCATCCACTAATGTTAAGCTTACGTTTCTTTCAATTTTCAAAACTTTAACTCTCTTTTCTTTTCTTTTTCTTTTTTCTTTTAAAAAACAACCTTTGCTTAATTAGCTGCAGGTAAATAGCTCAAATTCCATTTCTCTCTCTTAGCTCGTACTTCCTCTTCCCTTCCATCGTAGATCATTGTCTGTGAGTTTTCCTCATCATCAACAGCTGATGGTGATGACTTTGTTGCTCTAAGCTATTCGAAAGGCAGATTTTGGAATAATGAAAACCATGTAATGTGTCTATGTCATTGTTTAAGTACTTTTTGTTTCTCTAAGCAACTCTTTTACATGGGTTTCGGCCTCTTGCTACACCAATAGAGTCAAAGTATTAGCAATTATAATCATCTCTACTTAACTGAAGGGCATATTGATATTGCTTATGGTTGGAAAAATGTAAACCATGTAATGTGTGTATGCCATTGTTAGAAGTTAAGAACCAGCAAAGCAGCCAACAAATGGACGCCATCCACTTGTATTTTACCATGTTTATAATATAATATTCTCTTTTTTGCGTGTTGAAATGGTGTGACATGACTAGTCCAAGGACATAATTAAATGTATCATGACTCTCTGGGTAGCAAAGAGATCACACCATCAAGTAGTTGATACATTACCATCAATACTATGCTCTGAAGCTGTAATTAATAGAGATTAACTACTTTATATTTTTAATATACAAAAATTTTAAGGGAGTTGCTATGCTACTTCCTCAAAAGAAAATGTTTTGTTATTATCTCCCTCAAAACTCTCATTCTAGACTAAAGTAATTGATGTTGTTTTGGGCTGAGAACTCTTATGAATCAAAGTAACTTAGTATGAGTAAAAACATTATACACTACCATTTAAGTAACATAGATTATGCCATATACTGTTTATGGTTATATCACTTACATTGACTTCATGAATAACATGGGTCAATGCAATTTCAAGCTCATTCCAAAGTGGCTGTTTAACATCCTTCCTGCTCTCAAGTATATCATGTACACTCCATCATAAGTATAAACAAAATGATATTGTGTATGGATAGTGTTAGATATAATTCTTGGTCCTTTACCTAATAGCTTAAGTTTTTAGGTGAGATAATTTCTTGACATAATAATAGTAATTAGTTATATATCATAATAAAAAATTAACGTTTCATAACCTAAAACTAAAAACCATTGAACTTTTCATCAATAAATACACAAGTATCTTATAAAAATAAGCACCAATTTCCATCCAATTTCATATCAGCAGCCAAAGTAAAAATAGCATACCCCACAACCATAAATTCAATAGTGACAGATAAATAGATACAATTCAAACGATCATTGTCAGTTGCTTTTGATTCAAACTTAATCATTGAATGCTTAGGTTAACAATAATGAAGTTGCTTTTTATTATTTTCATTATCGGTGTAGATACCCAATATTTCGGCCCGTAAGGTTTTAAGCCCATTATCACTAAGCCCATATCTGAACCCATTCCCTAGATCCTTTAAACCTGGGAACCTCCCTATAAATAAGAACGAACGACAAGTAAAAAGGGACAGCTTTTTAACAAGACAAAAAGATATAAAAGCTCCCATTTCATATTAGATTTATTATTAACTTCAACATCGAAGCTCGGGTAAGCACCCGACCTTGGCCATATACCTTTGCAAGTGACCTCACTTAACCAACCTCTCTCCTTTGGACCAAATCAGGCATCGTCAATCGACACTAATAATAAGTGCTCCTTTTTTTGTCAAATATTAGTTTGATATTTTATTTTCGAAATATGATTATTGAGAAGAAGATGCCCAAAGGAACAGTTGTTTTGCCTTTTCTTTTCCTTGTATATATGTGGATCGAGAATGAAAGTTTATAAGTGATAATAGCATTTACCATAATTTAACAGGTGTTGCTTTACATGAAACAACTTTCACCCAACACCAACAAAAACGACTACTGTGGCAACCATAACAGTGGAACTCACAGGTTATAGGTTCTGTGACAATGGAGGAATGATGATGTGAATGGTAACGAGAGTAGAGGTAATAGTGGTGCAGCGTTCTGTGGAGCCAGTAGTCAAGGAACTCGACCGGACCGGCATGAAGTAGTATTGCCATAGCTACACCGTCTGAATTCCACCATGGAAGGTGAGATGCCCCAGGCAAACTATAATACAGTAGGTAGTACAATATTCCACTCGGTAATATTTGATCATCCCTGTATGTTTTAGAATTAGATGAATATATGAAAACTAAGAGGCTTAATTGATTAGTGAAGTTCAAAGTTTTTGGCTGTACTGTAATGTTTTTTTCTCAAGGGGAAATGAAATTAACTATTGAAAGGCTAAACAATTTGTAAAAAGCACATTAGAGATGAAGGGAGGGGTGTCTTTCACCCAAACCACAACATCATCAAGCTATTGAGACCAACCAGCAAGCCAGTGGTCTTTGATATTTATGACAAGTTGGTGTGTTGTGATATTTTTAATTGTTGGAGTCTATTGGTTTGGGATTTCATAAGCTATATCTAGACAAGTTGTGAAATTGATGTGAACTATATTAAATTAATAAGTGTTTTATCTATACAAGTAGAGAAAGATGATTTCTAGATTTGGTATAATTTTTTNTTATATCACTTACATTGACTTCATGAATAACATGGGTCAATGCAATTTCAAGCTCATTCCAAAGTGGCTGTTTAACATCCTTCCTGCTCTCAAGTATATCATGTACACTCCATCATAAGTATAAACAAAATGATATTGTGTATGGATAGTGTTAGATATAATTCTTGGTCCTTTACCTAATAGCTTAAGTTTTTAGGTGAGATAATTTCTTGACATAATAATAGTAATTAGTTATATATCATAATAAAAAATTAACGTTTCATAACCTAAAACTAAAAACCATTGAACTTTTCATCAATAAATACACAAGTATCTTATAAAAATAAGCACCAATTTCCATCCAATTTCATATCAGCAGCCAAAGTAAAAATAGCATACCCCACAACCATAAATTCAATAGTGACAGATAAATAGATACAATTCAAACGATCATTGTCAGTTGCTTTTGATTCAAACTTAATCATTGAATGCTTAGGTTAACAATAATGAAGTTGCTTTTTATTATTTTCATTATCGGCACTAATAATAAGTGCTCCTTTTTTTGTCAAATATTAGTTTGATATTTTATTTTCGAAATATGATTATTGAGAAGAAGATGCCCAAAGGAACAGTTGCTTTGCCTTTTCTTTTCCTTGTTTATATGTGGATCGAGAATGAAAGTTTATAAGTGATAATAGCATTTACCATAATTTAACAGGTGTTGCTTTACATGAAACAACTTTCACCCAACACCAACAAAAACGACTACTGTGGCAACCATAACAGTGGAACTCACAGGTTATAGGTTCTGTGACAATGGAGGAATGATGATGTGAATGGTAACGAGAGTAGAGGTAATAGTGGTGCAGCGTTCTGTGGAGCCAGTAGTCAAGGAACTCGACCGGACCGGCATGAAGTAGTATTGCCATAGCTACACCGTCTGAATTCCACCATGGAAGGTGAGATGCCCCAGGCAAACTATAATACAGTAGGTAGTACAATATTCCACTCGGTAATATTTGATCATCCCTGTATGTTTAGAATTAGATGAATATATGAAAACTAAGAGGCTTAATTGATTAGTGAAGTTCAAAGTTTTTGGCTGTACTGTAATGTTTTTTTCTCAAGGGAAAATGAAATTAACTATTGAAAGGCTGAACAATTTGTAAAAAGTACATTAGAGATGAAGGGAGGGGTGTCTTTCACCCAAACCACAACATCATCAAGCTATTGAGACCAACCAGCAAGCCAGTGGTCTTTGATATTTATGACAAGTTGGTGTGTTGTGATATTTTTATTTTTTGGATTCTATTGGTTTGGGATTTCATAAGCTATATCTAGACAAGTGAAATTGATGTGAACTATATTAAATTAATAAGTGTTTTATCTATACAAGTAGAGAAAGATGATTTCTAGATTTGGTATAAAATTTTTTTAAAAAAAATCCAAAGTTACATATTTATCTAAAGATAAAACTAAAGGTCTTCCTAAAAACTTAACTATATTAAATTAATAAAGATTCAAATGCATTGAACTCTGGACCACATGACTCAAACATGTGTGTAATATTAATGTGAGTTTTATACAGACAAAATATGGTTGTTAGCTAAAAAGACAAGGCAAATTTTAGTGCTTAAATAATAACTTTTAATGCCCCACATATCAAGACATAAAGTATCAATTAAACTAAGAAAGAAAAAGAGATTTGATCTAGATGTGATAAGAACAATAGAGACAGATAGCCACTTATGTACTATGAGTTAAGACACATCAAAGACATCATATTAATGTCAAGAATTTAGTATTGATTCCAAAACAATGGAAAGCGAAATCCTTAATGATAATAATCCTACACGATAGGTATTGAAAATGCTTTTAATGGTGTTCAAATCCCTTGCTTGTCCAACAAAAAAGGAAGAATGCAGAATTATAATAACTTCAAAATAAAACCCCACAAGCAGTAGTCTACCTCAGAAAGCTAAATTGGCTATCATCAAAACTTAAATATGTTCGCGTCCATCAGCATCAAAGAAACTGACTTGAAAATGAAAAAACATGCTATATCATTTTGGTATTGAATTTTCTATGAAAGAGCTTACGAAATAACTTGTATCACATCTATGTACCGTCCTTTATCCTCCCTTTGATAAGGTAGGTGACGGTTGGTTGTATCTTTCCCTTCTTAATTTAGCTGTCGTCTACTTTTCAAACAAAAAAATGAAGAGACGTAGCTAAAGCTCCAACACGATTGAACACATGGTCCAATGGTAGAAATTCATAAATGGCAGTGTACGACCCCACCTTTATGTTTCTTTCATGGCCAAAAGAAAGAAGTTTCCTGGGGATGGTGGAATTGTAGGACACAATATTGACTGAACTAGAGATATTAATTAGAGTGGCCCTTAATTGGGTACAATAATTTGGGATGCAGATCACCTGTCCCTTTAATAACAAAGTGCGATGTAAAATCTTAGATTTCGCTATTGTTGTTTGACAAGAAACTGAAGAACTAAAGTCAACATAAACAACATATATATAGTTCACTTTACAGCATGCATATTTAATCTAGAACCAAAACTAGGGTTTTAGAATTACTTGGAGTTGACATGGAATCGATTTTCACATAGGAACAATCACACAAACTAAACAAACAGTTAGGGTTAGTCTTTTCAGTGTGTATGTGCATCGGAGAGTAAACTTCTCTCTTTAAAGTAGGTCATGTTCATGTCAATAGTGCAACTGCACAACATTATATTGGTAGAGAGTAAGATCTCTCCCTGTGTATCTAAATGGGCCAACCTACCCATCAATAGTATCCAACAAGGCCTACCTACCGTAAAGCCCAACTTAAAATTTAGTGCAAAATAATAGTCCAAAACAAAATGATCACACATTACGGCTTAATATAAAACTCACTAACTGACAAATATTACATTTGGGTTTTAGTACGGGAAAAACTGATTTTTGCTAGTCCACATGAAATATCCTAATAGAAACAAATAAGTTCTTAACAAGCACCCTTTTCCGCTTTGCAAGCTAATTCATTCTGGAATCTTTCTCTATAAGATCAGTCGCTGCTACACATTTCAATTCAACAACGCTTCCAGCGTAAACACTACAATAAGATTATAATTCAGATGGCAAATCCATATTCCAGTTTTCGTGTCTAGAAATCAAAACAATCTATTTATCATGTAACATAAATGATTTAGGGATCTCTAAAAAAAGTTGAAGTTTTGAGTTTAAATATTCATTTTTTTTTTGTATCCCTTGCTAAAAGATATGGCTTTGTCTACCTAATTGCATAAAGAAAAAAACAATATTGTATGCGTGATCTTCACACTTTCCATTATATTAACATTTAGAACTTTTAATTATATATTAAAATATTTAATAATCCACTATTAATTACACCTTCAAAAGTTAGTACTAATGATGTTAATATACTGTTGACACCTAAATTTGTACATAGATTATTTTTGAGATGATCTTTGGAACCATATTTCTATGTGCTTAATTGAAATATTTTAATATTACAAAATAAAGCAGATATAGCTAAAAATGCTGAAATGCTAACAAAAATCACAAAAAAATAATAATAACTTAAAAAGAATACAAAAATACAACAAAAAAAAGTATTATTATTATTTATTAAGAATAATAATAAAAAAAAAAAANAAAAAAAAAAGCAAAGAAGAAATAATTGTTATTTGAGGCAACACACAAGGCAGCAATCCAACCTTATGTGAAATGCTATTCACTAGTCTGGCCACCCACCCATCATGCCTCTTGCAGCTTGAAAACAGGAAATTGGAAAATCACATTAGTGCAACTTACATAATTCTTCAACTATAAAAGAGAAACAGGCAGTGAACCAAACACATAGTCTAATACACCGACCAGAGGAGGGAACCAAAATTTTGAAACAAAATAGAGAAAAAAACATACAGAGAGAACCAAAAATTCACAGGTCAAGTCTCAGAAAGTTGGGAGGAAGAGAGAATCCAACAGGCATCCAGGTATTAACACTATCTCATTATTCTTTTTATGCTAAATTTTTCCTTTCCTTGTTGATGAGGACCAGCCCAAAGCTAGTCGAACTCCAAGCCCACTATCCAATCGACAAGGCGCCGCATCTTCAGCACAACAAGGCACCACAAGTTCAGCTCCACAACTACTATAAATACACACAGAATGCAGTCTAAAAGGTAACTGGTTAGAATTGTACCTAGACTGGATTATCTCTCTTATCACCTACCTATACTAACTTAAGCATCGGAGAGTCTTCCTTGACCCATTGTCGAGCTTGGCTTATTGCAAGTACATCTAGCTCAGGCATTTTTGGCATCAACAATTGGCGCCGTCTGTGGGGATCGAACTCATGACCACGTGGTTAAAAGCCACATACATAAATTAAAAAAAAAAAAAAAGGAAAATCACTTGCCATCTTCATTTTATTTTCGAGCAAGGAGGGGTGGCGCCACCAGTGTTGGTGGCTCCCCCCATTCCTCATCCATTTTAGAGTTTAGATGAACAGAGCACACAAAAAAGAAAAAAAGAGAAAATTTCTTAATGAAACAGAACCACCACCACAGAGAGGGAGGACCAATGTTTCAGCCACCCAAAAATTAATTCCACGGAGCCCACCCCTAAAATCCACCATTTTTATAGATTAAAACCTAGAAATATTTATGTACATGCAAATCCCCAAGTTTTAGAGAGAGAAACTGTTCCTTGAGAGGATAAAACTAAAATTTCAGAGAGAGACAGAGAAGTCTTAAGAGAAATTTGAGGGAGAAAGAAAGGAATTTCTTACCTTTGCCATGGTTTACAAAGATTTTTCTCCACCAATGTTCCTCTCTCTTCCCTATTGTCTCTTGCTTTCCTTCCCCACCGCTTCTCCTTTCTCTCTGTCTGGTTTCCTTCTTGCTTGTGCATTTTATGTTTTAAGTTATTAATCCATTTTATTGTTTTGAATTAAATTGATTTGGACTTTATGGGCTTGAGTTTCATTTTGTTTGTTTTAGTTTGATTATATATTTGGGTTGCTGGATTTTCGTTTGGGGCTTTTTACTTGATTGGGTTTTATGTTGTTTTGTCTTGGTTTTATTATGGGTTTAGTTCAAATTTTTGTTTGGGTTTAGGGAGGTTATTGGGTTTTATTTCTTCTGGATCAGACCCAAAATATTTTAGGTGTAGTGTTATTTTGTTTCCTTTTTCGAAATGGGCCAATCTATTAGCTATTTTAGCTTCTCCTTCATTTATTTTGCTGGACCCTTTTGTTATTTGAGTATTGGACTGGCCCATTTCATTTTTAGTTTACTTCAATTGCTACTTCATTTATTTTATGTCTATTGAGCTGGTCCATGTCCTTCTTTTTTTTTTTTTCGCTTGGGCTGCATCTGTTTGGGCTTGTGAATTTCTGCTGTTTGGACCTGCGAATTTTTGCTTTTGGGTCCATCTTTTTTTCTTTCTTTCTATTGCAATGTTGAACTGTTTGGGCCCACGAATTTTTGCACTTTGGATTCCTATTATTTTGTTGTTAGAGTCCAATTGCTCTTTTATTTCCTTATGATTTCAGCATGGCCCACATTTGTGTTTGTTTAATTTTCTTTTAGGTTGAATTTGGGATGTAGATGACTTCTTTTTGGTATTTGGCTTATTTTTTTATTTTTAATTTGGACTTGTGTACTTAGGATACTTGTTTCACTTTTGTTTCAAATTAGCTTGTTCATTAATTTTATGATTGTTCTTATTCATCATTTTCTTTAAAAAATGTTATTAGTTTATATAAGATATTTTATATTGTACTTGGCCTTTCTTTTTTTTTTTTTTGAAAATAAAGTGAATAAAGTAATAAAAGCCCGACGATGGATTAAGTTACGGAATAATTGTATTGACAATTTTTTCTAATGTTCCTAAGGTGATGAATAAATTTCTTGTTTATGCTAGAGGTACTAGTGTGATCAATGAAATTTCCAATATCGGTTTTATCTTTTCAATTACTGTCTTTCTAACATTTATTTGCTATATTATAATTCATCTCATTACATTTCGTCATTGTTTTTACTTATGCTAGAATAAGATTACCGACGAGGGAATAATCAAAATTAGCTATAATAATAACGATATTTTGAAATTGCAAAGGTAAAGGGGTTTCTCTAGTTTTGCTAGAGGTACTGGTGGGGCTTGAGACTAACTCTTAATAAAAATCTTTTCTATGCGTAATTCTCCGAAATTTTTTCTCTATACATAATATCGTACTTTTATTTACCTTAAAGTGTTGATCAAAAGTACTGACAAGGGAATAATTGAGAATAGTTGTGATGACGGTGACTCCTTGATATTTTGGAGGTGAAGAGTGTTCATTTAGCCTTTTCAGATGTATTGGTGGACTAAAAGAATACCTTCCATAAAAAATCTTTTTTCACAGATCTCAAACTCATTTTCTAACATGCATAATAAATTGCATTTTGTATATTTTCTAGTTATTACTCCGATAATAAAAATGTTAAAACTTGCTTATGACGGAATAGATTAGGAGAGGATTGTAATAATAATTACGAACTCTACCTAATAGTTTTGAGACATATTTTTAGGTTTCGCCAGAAGGACTGGTAGGACCTAACAAAATATTACTCTATTTTAAACACACTGTTAGGACCAATTTAATTCATTTTAAGAGATAACAAAAGATCAAAGAGGCAACCGTTCTAAGAATGAACGTTGTAGGGTGCTAATACCTTCTCTACACGTAATCAACCCCCGAATCCAAACTCTGAAAATGCAGACCTTTCTTTTTTTTTTAGGTGTCTAATCACACCATTTCATTTGTTTAAAAATGGAATAAAATGATTGGTGACGACTCCATTCTTTTGCATCATACCATGCACATAGTCTTTTATTTTTCTTGTGGGGGGGTTTCGTTGCTTTGCTTTGCACTCCCAAAAGGGACGTTGCGATATGTACAAACCACTTGATGGTGCAATGCTACCCATAGAGCCATGATGCATTATGGGACCAGTACTAATGTGTGTATGTCCTTGTTAGAAGTAAGGAACTAATAAAGCAGCCACCAAATCGACGCCATCCACTTGGTAGCAATTCTATGGGTAGTAATTAAATGTATCAAGATTTTATAGGTAGCAATTCTATTACACCATCAAGTACTTGATACATTATCATCAATGGTAATAAGGGAGTTTCTGCACTATCCCTCAAAAGAGAATGATAGCATTATTATCTTCCTCAAAACTGTCATTTTAGACTAAAGTAACCCATGTTTTTTGGGCTATGGAGAAGCTCTCGTGAATCAAAATGATTTAGTGTGAGTAAAAACATTAGACACCACAATTTAAATGACATAGAAAAGGTATAGAAAAAAGTTTAAGTTGGAATACTGTTTTTTCTATATGACCTAATTTAAACATTTTAGCAATTGTTTAATACTTTAATTATTTTGTCTCGTTCTAAGCTACTCAAATTCACGAGATCTTCACAATTGTTACTTCTATCAAAAATTAGAGTTTTGAGGAGGTGGTAATGCTATCCACTCTTGAGGGGATAACATAACTATTAAACTATTGCAAATATTATTAAAATGCATATAAGGTCATTTTGGTCCTTGAAAGACAATCAAATATCACTTTAACTCCTTAAAAGATTTATTTGTATTACTTGAGTCCCATATTCAGATGTATAATTTTAAACTATTTGAAATACTTTTAATACAATTTAATTTACACTTGGAATAAGTAATCTTATTTCTATATACAAACACATATAACATAAATGATCTAGGGATCTCTAGAAAATGTTAAGATTTTGGGTTTGAATATTCATTTTCCTGTATCCCTTGCTAAAAAATATGAGTTTGTTTATCTAATTGTTGAGTGAGAAAAAAGAAAATAGTGGCTAGGAATAACAACAGGTGTAAATATTCAACTCATGGCATAAAAAACTATAATTTATTTGATCTTGAAACTATCATAATAAGTAATTGCTGGGTAAGAGTCGAAGAGCCAGAGCAGATTATGTTTATTTCACTACTAAGGTGTAGTGAGATTAAACAGTGCAATTAATATATAGTTATTAAAATATCTTTCAATATCCCTCTTTTTCTAATTTTTCTGAGCCATCTCTCTCCTCTCTCCTGTCGCTATCTCACACACTATCTCCTCTATTCTCGTTCTTCATTCTCCTCTTCTTTGACTCTATTTCTTGTTTTTGTTTTTTTATTCTGATCCTGCTATTCCGAAGTAATGGGACTTAATGCATGCCGCTATAATCAAAGTAGCATGACTGACTTGTTCTTTTGCTATTTGTCTGCGTTTTAACTGACTCGAAAAGATGTTAGGTTCTACTATTTCAATGTAGTGGGACTTCATTAAATCTGTAATTCTCAAAGTAGTAGAACACATTTTGTTTGGTTGCCCTTGATTAATTTATTAAAAACTGCCCTAAATCAGTAAATATTTTCTCAACTGCCCCTTTTACGTTTTTTTTTTTTTATTAAAGCAGCATTTTTCCTGTCATTTTGCCCTAATACTATCCACTCTTAAAAGGATAGTATAACAATTTCAAAATTTGAGATATTATTAAAATGGTATCGGTGCGGAAGATCAATGCTTCTCTATCATTTTGCGGAAAGAAATTCAGTTACTGCTGTATCTTCTTATAGTAATAATAAGGCTTTAGTATAAATTGTTCATGAATTATATATATCTATCAATATAGCAATACATAAATCTGGTTAAATACAATAAAGAAAAGTATTAGATAATAAATAAATATTGTTCCTAAACAGTATAAATTTCTCTATAAATTATATTCTAGTTAATTTATGAAACTGATGTTAACTATATAAAATTAAAAGATGTTTTATATATACAAGTAGATAAAGATGGTTTCTAGATTTGGAATCAACTTTTTTATAAAAAATAAAAAAATTTCAAATCTATCTATAATTAAAAGTAGAGGTATTCCTATAAACTTAACTGCACAAGAGAAAATTCTTAGTACCACATCTTAATTATCTCCCCACCTTTTAAGAAAACTGGTTCATCAAAACCTTATTCTTTTTTTGAAAATGTATACCTCTGCACTTACCAAGATAATTGTTAATTACGTACAAAGAGAAAATATACATATAGAGAAATAAATAAAATTTTGTGTCTTCAAAATCATAAGTTGATAACATTGGCCCACGTTATTGCTTCATGTGCACCACATTTTCTGCTCTTAAAAGGTACACTGAAAGCTCATCACGTTCCTACCACTAACCAAGTGACTCACTTTGGGCCATTCATATAATTCAGTAAGATTCAAATGCATTCAACTCTTGGCAACGTGACTCAACTCAAACATGTGTGATATTAATGTGAGTTTCATACAGACAAATTAAATAGGGTTGTTAGCTTAAAAGGACAAGTCACATGTTGGTGCTTAAATAATAACTTTTAATGCCCCACATATCTAATATGAGACATAAAGTATCAATCACTTTACTCTAAAAAATATACTCTCACTTTAGAGAATCCAAATACACAGCCAAAGAATATTTGTGCATGCATGCCCACCTGCCGCAAACACATACAATTATTGCCCCTCCAAAGTAGGTGAGACATTACAAGTTTTTGACGGTAACATTGCAAATTTTAATTTTCTTCCCGTTGTATTCTCTATGCGTAATAGTATTGTTAATCAATGGAGGGAGTTGCGCGATAGTCGTTCATGCACTTGCGATAATTAATATTATGTTGAGATTTTGCGGAACAGAACTCAAAGTTGGCACCATTTTTATGTAACATCAGATTCATTCTTGCTCAACTTAAATGCACAATTTATACATTATCATCAGTGGTACTAAGGGAGTTGTTATGCTATCCCTCAAAAGAGAATGGTAGCTTTATTATCTTCCTCAAAACTCTCATTATAGACTATAGTAACCCATACTTTTCGGGCTACGAAGAAGCTCTCGTGAATCAAAATGATCTACTGTGAGTAAAAACATTAGACACTACCATTTAAGTGACATAGATTAGGCCATATAGAAAAGATCGATATAGAAAAAGGTTTGAGTGGAACACTACTTTTCCAATATGAACTAATTTAAACACCTTAGCAATTGATTAATACTTTAATTGTTTTGTCTGGCTCTAAGCCACTCAAATTCACGAGAGCTTCACAATTGTTACTACTATCTAACATTAGAGTTTTGAGGGTTTGATAATGCTATCTTCCCTTGAAGGGATAGCATAGCAATTTCAAAATTGCAAATATTATTAAAATGTGTATAAGGTCATTTTGGTCCTTGAAAGATAATAATTTAAATACTTAAAATATTTATTTGTATCACATGAGTCCCCATATTCAAACGTATAATTTTGTGATTTTTAAAATTTTTTAATACAATTTAATTTATTCAACACCTTTGTAATAAGTAATCTTGTTTCTGTATACACACACATATAACATAAATGATTTATGGACCTCTAAAAAATGTTGAGGATTTGGATTTGAATATTCATTTTCCTGTATCCCTTCCCAAAAAATATGACTTTGTCTATCTAATTACAGGTTGAGAAAAAAGAAAATAGTTGCATGGAATACAGAGAGGTGCAAATATTCAGCTCTTGACATCCAAAACTGTCATTTATTTGATCTTGAAACTATCATGCTAAGTAATTGCAGGGTGAGAGTTGAAGAGCGAGAGTAGATTACGCTTATTTCACTACTAAGGAAAAGAGAGATTAAACAGTGCAATTAATATATAGTTATTAAAATATATTTTTCTCTTTTTCTGCGCCTCTCTCTCCTTTCACTTCTCTCTTTCTCACACTATCTCCTCTGTTCTCTTCTCATTCTCGTTCTTCCTTCCCCTCTACTCTGACTCTGTTTGTTGTTTTTTATTCTGATCCCGCTATTCCGAAGAAGCAGGACTTAATGCAAGCTGCTATAATCAAAGTAGCATGACTGGCTTTTCGTTTTGCTATTTCTCTGTGTTTTAATTGACTGGAAAAGATGTTAGATTTCACTATTTTAATGTAGTGGGACTCCATTAAATCTGCAATTTTCAAAGTAGCAGGAATCATTTTGTCTGGTTGCCACTGATTAATTTATTGAAAACTGCCCCAAATCAGTAAATACTTTCCCAACTACCCCTTTTGCCTATTTTGTTATTAAAGCAGCATTTTTCCTATCATCATGCTCTAATACTATCCACTCTTAAAGGGATAGCATAGCATTTTCAAAATTGTAGATATTATTAAAATGACATCAGTGCGAAAGATCAATGTTTCTCTATCTTTTTGGGGAAAGAAATTCAGTTACTGCTGTATCTTCTTATAGTAACAATAAGGATTTAGTATAAATTATTCATGAATTATATATATCTACCAATATACCAATACATAAATCTGGTTAAATACAAGAAAGAAAAGTACTAGATAATAACTAAATATTGTTTCAAAAAAGTATAATTTTCTCTATAAATTATATTCTAGTTAATTTATGAAATTGATGTTAACTATATAAAATTAAAAGGTGTTTTTATCTATACAAGTAGATAAAGATGGTTTCTAGATTTGGCATCAAATTTTTTTGAAAGATATTTATCGATAAATAAAAGTAAAGGTATTCCTATAAACTTAACTGCACAAGAGAAAAATCTTAGTACCACATCTTAATCGCCCCACCTTTTAACAAACTAGTTCATCAAAACCTTATTCTTTTTTCAAAAACGTAAACCTCTGCACTTACCAAGATAATCGTTAATTACGTACAAAGAGAAAATAGACATATAACAAAATAAATAAAATTTTGGTTTAAATGTACTACAGGTCCCTATAGTTTGAACTAATTTTGAATCAAGTCCCTATAATATTTTTCTTCTTCTTTTGGGATCTTTATAGTTAGAAATTTTTTTAATTGGGTCCCTACCATCATCCCCAGTTATAAATCTGTCCGTTTAGTGCTCACATGACAAACAGTTTGTCTATGTGACAATAAAAGAAACTGCTAAAGTGGCACAAAAATTGTCACTTCATCATCTTTCTTCTTCCCTTCTCTCTCTACTTTGGCAATTTGTGTGCCACTTTTGCGGCACATAAGCTTCATCAATTGCCACATAAACAAGTCGTTTGGCACATTAGTAAGAAACTGATGGATTTATAACTTGGGGTGAGAACCGAGACCCAATTAAAAAAAATTCAAATTATAAGAACCCCAAAAGAGAGAAAAAAATTATAGGGACCTAATTCAAAATTCATCCAAATTAGAGTGACATACAATACATTTAAACCTGGTGTCTTCAAAATCATAAATTGATAACATTGTTCCACGTTTTTGCTTCATTTGCAGTACATTTTCTGCTCTTAAAAGTACACTGAAATCTCATCACATTCCTACCACTAACCAAGTGACCCACTTTGGGCCATTCATATAATTTAGTAAGATTCAAATGCATTACACTCTTGTGTACATGACACAAACATTTGTGTAATATTAATGTGAGTTTCATACAGACAAATAGGGTTGTTAGTTAAAAAGACGAGTCACATTTTGGTGCTTAAATAATAACTTTTAATGCCCCACATATCTAATATGAGACATAAAGTATCAATCACTTTACTCTCAATTTAGAGAATTCAAATACACAGCCAAAAAAATATTTGTGCATGCATGCCCACCTGCCGCAAACACATACAATTATTGCCCCTCCAAAGTAGGTGAGACATTAAAAGTTTTTGACGGCAACCATGAAAATTTTAGTCTTTTTTCATTTTTATTCTCTATGCATAGTAGTTTTGTTAATCAATAGAGGGAGTTGCGCGCTGATCGATCATTCACTTGCGAGAATTAACATTACGTTAAGTTTTTGCTGAACTGACCTCAAAGTTGACACCGTTTATATGTAACATCAGATTCGTTCTTGCTCAACTTAAATGCACCATTTATACATTATCATCAGTGGTATTAAGGGAGTTGCTACTCTATCCCTCAAAAGAGAATGGTAGCCTTATTATCTTCCTCAAAACTCTCATTATAGACTAAATAAGTAACCCATGTTTTTTAGGCTATGGAGAAGCTCTTGTGAATCAAAGTGATCTAGTGTGAGTAAAACCATTAGACACTACCGTTTAAGTGACATAGATTGGGCCATATAGAAAAAAATTTGAGGGGAACACTACTTTTCCTACATGAACTAATTTAAAAACCTTAGCAATTGTTTAATACTATAATTTTTTTGTCTCGCTCACAGTTACTCAAATTCAAGAGTGGTCTATAACTGTTACTTCTAACAAAAATTAGAGTTTTGAGGGGTGGTAATGCTATCCACACTTGAGGCAATTTCAAAATTGCAAATATTATTAAAATTCGTGTAAGGTCATTTTAGTCCTTGAAAGATAATCAAAAATCACTTTAAGTACTTAAAAGATTTATTTGAATCACATGAGTCCTCATATTCAAACTATAATTTTGTACTTTTTTTAAAATATTTTTAAGACAATTTAATTTATTAAACACCTTAGCAATAAGTAATTTTATTTCTGTAAACAAACATATATAACATAAATGATTTAAGGATCTCTAGAAAGTATTGAGGTTTTGGGTTTGAATATTAATTTTCTTGTATCCTTTGCTAAAATCTATGACTTTGTCTATCTAATTGCTGGTTGAGAGAAAAGAAAATAGTGGCTTGGAATACCAAGTGGTACAAATTTTCAGCTCTTGGCATCCAAAACTGTCATTAATTTGATCTTGAAACTATCATACTAAGTAATTGCTGGGTGAGAGTCGAAGCGCAAGAGCAGATTATGCTTATTTCACTACTAAGGAAAAATGAGATTAAGCAGTCCAATTAATATATAGTTATTAAAATCTCTTTTTATTTTTCTCGTTTTTTGCGCCGTTTCTCTCCTCTCACCTCTCTCTTTCTCACACACTATCTCCGCTCTTCTCCTCTCATTCTCGTTCTTCCTTCTGCTCTTCTGTGACTCTGTTTCTTGTTTTTTTATTCTTAACCTGCAATTTCGAAGTAATGAGACTTAATGAAAGTCGTTATAATCAAAGTAGCGTGACTGTAGTGGGACTTCCCTAAATTCGCTATTTTTGAAGTAGGAGGACTCATTTTGTCTGGTTGCCCTTGATTAATTTATTGAAAACTGCCCCAAATCAATAAATACATTCCCAACCACCCCTTTTTCGTATTTTGTTATTAAAGCAACATTTTGCTGTCATTTTTCCCTAATACTATGAACTCTTAAAGGGATCGCATAACAATTTTAAAATTGTAGATATTATTAAAATGGTATCGGTGCGGAAGATCAATGCGTCGCTATCTTTATGGGGAAAGAAATTCAGTTACTGCTCTATCTTCTTATAGTAATAATAATGATTCAGTATAAATTGTTCATGAATTATATATATTTGTCAATATATAAATTTTTCAGAATTATATACATAATTCTGGTTAAATACAATAAAGACAAGTACTAGATAATAACTAAATATTGTTTCTAAAAAGTATAAATTTCTCTATAAATTATATTCTAGTTAATTTATGAAATTGATGTTAACATAATAAAATTAAAAGGTGTTTTATCTGTACAAGTAGATAAAGATGGTTTCTAGATTTGGTATCAAATTTCTTTTTTAAAAATAAAAAAATTTCATATTTATCAATAAATAAAAGTAAAGGTATTCCTATAAACTTAACTGCACAAGAGAAAACTCTTAGTACCACATCTTAATTATTATTCCTTTTTGTTAATGTTCTTGTGGCTTAATAAGAGCAATGTGTTTTCAAATATGAAAAAAAAATCTTCAATGTATGACTTATTTAAGAATATTAATGTTTTAATTTTTATTTAGTAAAAATAAAATATAAAATTTAAATTGCTTGTGTAAATATTTTTCTTTACATCACTTGTATACTAAATAATAACCCCTGATTTTTATGATGCACTATTAAACTTAAAATGACATATATTAAATGTCACCATTTACATGATTGGATGGATTAAAATAATTACTATGACCTAAAGGCTTGTAGCTGAGTGATATTGAAGTCGTCTTGTGGGTTCTATATTCGAATCCAGTTTCGTAGCCAAAAAAAAAAAAAAAAAACCTTTGGCTAATGGTTATTGTCCTTTGTAGGTGTCCTCTATCTCAAAGAACATATTAAATTTCATTATGATTGGATGGACTAAATTATTTTAAATAATTCTTAAAGTAAACCTACATTTGAGTCCCTGAAAGATT
>QAOA01008681.1:241395-257864 GCA_003255065.1 Cercis canadensis
GGAACGTTGAAGAAGCTGAGGGAGTGATCTGAAAGAAACGCATGCAGCCAATCTTCAAGGTTCAATGCAAAGAACTCCTCTTTACAATTTAGTTTCAACAAAAATGTCCGGCTTCTGGGGCAATCCCTGAGGCAGTGAAGGATAGTTTCTACAGATCCACATCTCTTACGCGAAGGAGCAACGATAATTCCTCTGGCAACGACAGTCTCCGAAGGAAGTGTTTCAAGCGAGGATGGCACTTTATCTTCCAGATTGATTTGAATATGGGAAGGTCAGGATCAGGGGCTGAAAGCAGTTCGTAGGCTGAGCCTGTAGAGAACATTCCATTTGAGGATGGAAGCCAAGTTACGCAATCAGGTTATGAACATTCCATTTAACATGTGAATTTTACAAAGTAAAAGGGGATAACTGGTCTGTCAATCCATTTTGGTCCCTTCAAATCTGTGAAAGTGATTTCCTTGTCCTGGACAGTGAAATTAATAATCTTTTCTCTATTCTCTGTATACGGTTAACTTGCGCTATCTGCTACAGCTACCTCTTTCATCCTTATCCAGATTACTTACTAAAAGACAAAGGAAAAGAGTTGTATGGAACATATCCACACCATTTTTTAGGTGGGAAGGGAACACCAGAATTAATCATCCAATGGTTACAATAAGAACTGCCCCAACTACATTAATTGATTGTTGCATTATTTGGTTTTTATGACTTTCTATTTAGGGTTAAACACAACTCCAACTGGAAATAACGACTAGAGTAGTGCTTCAAAATTGATAATTATCCTAAAGAAAGATGCTATATGGCTTAGAGACCTAGAACTCGGACATAGCACCAAAGAGTACAGCTGTTGGACAACCAATATTGTCAAGAACCAATTCAACCTAAAAGCTTAAGCTGTTAGGTGAAAGCCCATGAATGGTTTTATATCTAACACACCCCCGCATGCTAAAGCCCTTTGGGCTTGAAGCGTGGACAAAGCACAGACCCATTTATACCTTGTGCTGAAATTTCAATTTAATTGAGAAAGTGGGAGCAGAAGGATTCGATCTCCTGACCGTTTGGTCAAAGAGGCTCTGATACCATGTCAAGAACCAATTCAACTTAAAAGCTTAAGCTGTTAGGTGTAAGCCCATGAATGGTTTTATATCTAACAAATATTGGTTGTTAAAGGTCAGCACAGGAATAGTGTTAGTAATTAATTAATATAGGTGACAAATAAAAAATATAAAATTAAGAAAGGAAGTCAGTAGTCGCATACGTCAATGAAACCTATATACATATTTATTGGCCCCTCCCTTAATTACTTCAAATCAATATCATTGGTCCCTCCCAAAATCCCAGAAGAAAAAAAAAGATCTGTGGGTGATGAAATTAGTCGATGAAGTATAATTTCCATGGGTACTATATATTGAATAAAATTATAGGAACCTAGCTTGACAAGTTATTGATGTTTGCACAGTGAAATTTGATACATAACGTGAAGTTTGGATATCCATATTAGATCTAAATACAGTCAGACTGAGGAAGGATTTACTTCCCAAATGTTTGAAGAAAAAATTACCTTTTTTATGGGAAAATAAGTTACTTTATTTTGAAGATTTTTATTAAACCTGGGAATTTGATTAGAAAAGAGTTTTTATTTTTTCCTACGAGAGGCTATACAATAGGGTGTATCATATCCCTTCCCATAATACCGTCCCACTTAGTCTCAATGAGAATTAAACACGGACCCTTCATGTTGAAATATCTAATACTTAACCATTAGAGTGTCCTTTTGGGGACAAACAACATATATTTAAAGAAGAGTATAATATTGTACACAATAACATTAAATATAGAGAACAGTATATTTAACGCTATTGTAGATATCATTATATTATTTTCTTCTTTTGATTACATGACAGTCAAAAGGTTCAAACACTTAATTTCCTGCAAACTATTTAGACTCGTCATTATTAGACTACACCTTATGAGGGGCTTTTTTAAAGTAGGGTAAGTTTAAAACTACTTCCCCTTTATAGGGCTGTTTTTGCCAACACAGCAATAGATGCAGTTTTATCTTTTTTTAAAGTATGGATTGGAAATCATCACTTGGACCGTCCAAGTGACGATTTCCAAAGGGAAATTGTAAGATGAGCTGACGATTTCCTTAAAGAAATCATCAAGTTCATCTTACAATTTCTTTGAAACCTTTCATAAATTGAATTAACCAATTATACATCCAAAATAGGTTAAAAGCATAAGTTGGAGCATTAACTTTAAATCCTAATTAAGTCATATCTCTAAAACAGTTATTTAGTATTTTCATGAGTATAAAGCAGGGAAGTGCGATGATGACTATTAGGAAAAAGGTATCATCTATAAACAATAGCTATAAACTATTAAGATATAAATTGTAATATATAATCCCAAACATTATCACTGAAACTGTATGTAATAATACAAGTAGAAGTGGGCCTTAAGCTACTCAGTGCCACAAGTAGGTCGTGCTCAACAACGATGAGATGGATGGTTTCTAGAATGAGTGAATCAAGCTACCACCGTGGATGGCTTTGTTAGATACAAAACCATTCTAAACTATTAGGTGAAAGCCCAGTAATAGTTTTATATCAAATATGCCCCCGCACGTGAAAGCTCTTTGGGCTTGAAGCATGGAGAAAGCACATGCTCACTTATAGCATGCGATAAAATTTCAATTTAATTGAGAAAGTGGGGGCGGAAAAATTTGATCTCTTGACTGCTTGATCCAAAAGACTCTGATATCATGTTTAGAACTGATTCAACCTAAAAGCTTAAACTTTTTGGTTCAATCGGTTCTTGATATGTTAAATATAAAATTATTCATAGGCTTTCATCTAACGGCTTAAGCTTTTGGGTGAGATGGTTTTTTGACATGGTATCAGAGCCTCTTTGACCAAATGGTTAGAAGATTGAATCCTTCCACCCTCATTTTCTCTATTAAATTGAAATTTCTATACAATCATGTGCTTTGTCAATAACTGATTGGCTTCAGGTCTACAAGAACAATCTGAAGATATGGTGAAATGAGCACATCATCATCAATGAAGGAAGGGTTCCCACTAAACTGATATGATGCAGGATTTCGAAGTGCACAGTAAATTGAGACGTATATGTTGTAGAAGATGATGGGGGAGGGTGTTGTGAAGATGAAGGCACGTCAGTATAAGGGATAGACAATGGAATATGCATGTGCCAGCCCTGATGCATGGCCATAAGAAAGTGGTGGATGCATGTATGATGCATAGCCATAAGAGGGTTAGGGCATATGTCTTGGATCACGCTGTGATGCCCTCTGATTTGGTGGAGGTTGTTTCAATTCCATTAATGTAATACAAGGAGTTTGCACATGTCATGATCAAGGTGAGGAAAAGGAAGATAAGATAACTCTAACATACAATAGGTCAATATGTAAGTGGGTGCTACAGCCTAACGGCATTGCAAAAAGGAACACTTGAACACAAATTTTATATTGAATTTATCTCTATATCTAATATCATTTTTTTTTTTCGTTAGATAGTTTGAAAATACAAAACTTACAACAACTTCAAAATACTTTAGCATATAATGCGCTTATTGTATGAATTTGCTATCTACGAACAACAAACTTACTTAATTTTAGAACTTAAACAGGGAATTTATGAATCTCATCAAACCACGCATTCTTCTCCTTTGCAGGATCTGTGGTTTTTAATGCCCCACACAACACTATTGCATTTGAATCCAGACTTGAATTGGATCTGCCATATTCAGTCACCCTTTTTGATTATCCCCTTGACCTTGCAATATGCTAATTCGTACAACATAGAACTACTTGATATATTTCCAAACCTGTAAAGTGTCATCCTAGAAAGCTCCATATGCCAATCATCTAGGTCAAAGCGTTTTTGGACTTCATCTTGCACTGTTTTTCCTCCTCTGTCAATGCAGAAGTGCTCAAAAGCTAGCTTGAAATTTGGAGTATAGTTTGTCTAAGATGGTACTTAGTATTGGTCTAGTAACCACCTCTTGAATTTCAAATTATGCAATCTGTTTATAAGTTGTTACTAATAGATTAGGTTGACTCATTCAAGTGTATAACAACTAATCTTATCTTATCTTATCTTTCTGATCTCTTTGTAAACCCTAACCATATTGTGTATATAAGTTATACAAAGTCAATGAGAATATTAACTCTCCTTTTCCTCAACTTTAAATGTTTATATGGTATCAGAGCAATTGATCTTATCGGACCCAATAATGATAAGTTGGGTTGCTAACACCTTATTCAGCATTTTCACCTTCAAGAAGAGGTGAGGGACAAGGCTTAGCACCGGTACATAGCCTACCAAGTCATGGCCAATGAGAAGGGATCAAAACTATTTGTGCCAAGCAGGATAATTGGTGCCGGTCAGCTTTATAGGAAATCCACTGGGGCTTACATTTCTTATCTTGGCTCCAACCCTGTGTCTTGGGCTGCTCGTAAGCAATCTTTATGTTTTCCATGGCTTAAACCTTACTCCAAGTCCAAACTATACCAACACTCATCCCCTTGCATTTTTCTTGGCTATTCTTCTTCTCAAAGTGCTTATCTTTGCTTTAATCTCCTCATAAATCACATTTATCCTAGCAGGCATGTTGAGTTTGAAGAAAATATTTTTCCCTGTCCTCAATTTCATTCTCAATCAAACTCTTCTCTCTCAATGTCCAAGGATTTACTTTCTTCCCTTGATTTTTCTCTCACCACTAATGTCCCATACCACTCCAACTCTTCTCTTACTCCACCCCACCCTTCTCCTAACCCCACTCCTTTTTCCCCTCATCCTGTTCCTATAATCTCTACCTCTCCCTCACGGTCTCCTTCTCAAACAGATGCTTCATTCCCTCCTGCTACAGAACCAAGTCCCCTTGTTGTCCATGTTGGCACCTCAGGTAATGTTCCTCCTTCTACTTCCACTCACCCCATGGTTACTTGGTCAAAGAATGGTATTTCTAAACCGAAAAAGGCTTTTACTATTCTTAAATATCCTTTACATTGTCCAGTTGAACCTACATGTGTCTTTTTGCTGAATTACTATGGCTCAAACAACTTTTACAGGAAATGGGCCTTGCATTGCCATATCTCTACACATTTTCTCAGATAATATTGGTGCTACCTACCTCTGTGCCAATCTAGTTTTTCATTCTCGGATGAAACATCTTGCCATAGACTAATGGTTCATTATGGGTTTCTCATGTTCCATGCAGTCACCAACTTGCAGACTTACTCACCAAACCACTTTCAAGGCCACGACATCTCTTTCTCAAAAATAAGATTGGTGTCGTTCAGTCCTCCACCATCTTGCGGGGGCGTATTGGTGTAGTAACCACCTCTTGAATTTCAAATTATGCAATCTGTTTATAAGTTGTTACTAATAGATGAGGTTGACTCATTCAAATGTATAGCAACCAATCTTATCTTATCTTTCTCTTTGTAAACCCTAACCATATTGTGTATATAAGTTACAAAAAGTCAATGAGAACATTAAATCTCCTTTTCCTCAACTTTAAACATTTATACTTAGAATGATCATAATCAGAATAGTTGGTGGAGCGTAAAATTGCAGCCCCATCCATGCGAAAGAGACAATTGGAGACTAGCATGGATATTTTCAGTGCTAACAACAAGTGCATTAGAGTTTCGATGTACCTATATATAGAAAACAAGAAAAACATTAACGGGTGACAGAAATTAGGGTCAGCAATAAGCTAATGTTTGTCCATATTGTTTGTGTAATATTATAATGGAAGAAATTATTAACCCTTCTGAACTTCAATGGAAATTCAACTTAGAACTAAGAAACATGTCACATGTTCTTTGCTTCAAACACAAATGGATAAAAGTTGATCACATGAAAAATACTGTTAATGTTTGAATTTTTATCTTGTACATTGCCAATGAAGTTCACAGTTTCATACAAAAAAAAACTTAATTTAAATCTTTTTAACGATAAAGACTTCATAATAATTATGTTAGTGATAATTTTGTTAATATTAGATATCTTTAAATGGTCAACTTATACCAAAAGTAATAGAAGTAACTAAACTAGAATAATTATTTATTATTAATTATTATTCCTTTTTGTTGTGTTTTCAAATATGAAAAAAAATCTTCAATGTATGACTTATTTAAGAATATTAATGTTTTAATTTTTATTTAGTAAAAATAAAATATAAAATTTAAATTGCTTGTGTAAATATTTTTCTTTACATCACTTGTATACTAAATAATAACCCCTGATTTTTATGATGCACTATTAAACTTAAAATGACATATTAAATGTCACCATTTACATGATTGGATGGATTAAAATAATTACTATGACCTAAAGGCTTGTAGCTGAGTGATATTGAAGTTGTCTTGTGGGTTCTATATTCGAATCCAGTTTCGTAGCCAAAAAAAAAAAAAAACCTTTGGCTAATGGTTATTGTCCTTTGTAGGTGTCGTCTATCTCAAAGAACATATTAAATTTCATTATGATTGGATGGACTAAATTATTTTAAATAATTCTTAAAGTAAACCTACATTTGAGTCCCTGAAAGATTTAGGTTCAAACAAAATTGTCCTTGAAAGATAGAAAACTACAAAATTGTCCTTGAAAGATTGGACATCCATAACAAAATGTTCCTTCGTTAATGAAATCCGTTAACTGGTAACGGAAATGCCGATGTGGCACTGTTAAGTGTTTATGTGACAGTTAAATGCTTACATGACATTTTAATTTTGCCTTCATGCATATGACGTGGATTAATTTTTTTAAAAAAACCGACACACTTGATTGAAGCTCCATGGGGCGTGGTTTGGCTATGTCTTCATTTGGTCATTTGCATCTTCTTCCTTGATGAATACTGTTCTATGAAGTGTCTTCAGGGATGATTTTGTAGTTTTCTATCCTGCTCTTGTTTTCTTCAATTTCTTCCTCGCCGGCAAACACTCAGCACCAAGGTTGCCACTAACCTTAGTTCGCACAACATAATAGCCCTTGATCTCAAATTTCATTCAGTCCTTCACGTTTCCATCGATACTAAGCAATAAGGAGGTAGCCTGCGCATGATAAGAGAAGCAAGAAAGCCAACATGAGGGGGCGGGGAACTTTGTATTTCTCAAGCAAAATTTCAGATACAAAACCAGAGAAGACCCTTCCGAAGTAGTTCCATATGCTAACAAGTGACATGAATGAGTTTACTGTATTAGCAGAGTATCCCAATGACTCTCCAATTTGCCCAAAGCTGTCAAGCTCGCTCCCAAAGCTGTCAATACTCAGTGGTGCTTGCAAGATGGTGTAATCTTCACCTCTTGCAGGTTTATTGAATATTTTGGCAAAACAAGATGTTCTTGCTTCCTCTGCTGTTCTCTCCCCTAAAAAACTTGAACGCCATGATGATTCAACTGTTTGCTGTCCGTCAATTACTTCAATTGGAGGATTCCAAAGTAAGAACTCCTAAAAAATAGCAATTAACAGAGGAAGGAAAAGCAGAGCACATACCACTGTGACACTTCCAGCATAGGCTACTTGCGAGAAAAATACTCGTTTCTGAGTAATGATCATTGCCATGAGAAATAACGCAAGTGCAGTTGATGCAAAGAGGAATTGGTAGAAGATTTTGAGCTCATTTGGCTGCCTAACAACTTTCACGGGGCGGATTTGTATAAACAAATACCAGTGATATAGCAGCTGGGAGCCATGCTATGAGAAGGATTAGAGACTTTGAATCGTTGCCATAAATGGCCAAATAAATATGGGTCATGATAGCTCCACCGAGTCCAGCATAGCCCTTCAAGATGCCCAACACGACACCTCAACTTTTTGGGAAATTCTTGACACAAGGTACTAGTGATCCTGTGTTGGCATAGCTCTGAGCATTTAGCAAGGAAGAAAATGCAAATGACCAAATGAAGACATAGCGAAACGACGCCGCATGGAGCTTCAATCAAGTGTGCCTGTTTTTTTTTTTTTTTTTTTTTTTAAATTAATCCATGTCATATGCATGAAGGCAAAATTAAAATGCCATGTAAGCATTTAACTGCCACACAAGCACTTAACGGTACCACATCAGCATTTCCGTCACTAGTTAACAGGTCTCACTAACGGAGGACCATTTTGTTATGAATGTCTAATCTTTCAGGGACAATTTTGTAGTTTTCTATCTTTCAGGGATGATTTTGTCCGAACCTGAATCTTTCAGGGACTCAAATGTAGGTTTACTCTAATTCTTATCACCAGAAGGCCATTTGTCTAGGGGTCACCAATCCTATCATTGGGTAAGATGTCTCCTATGTGCACGGTGGGTTGGATCTCACATCCCTCCTACTCCACTACACAATTTAAGGGCACAAAAAATGATAAAAGACACTAAGTGTCTTCATGTTAATAGAAAAGTGGTTTAACTTGGTGGTACAGATACAATAAATTTATATAAGTCAACTAAGATCTAAATTCTGAACTCAGCACCTAAAAAAAATTTTCACCTAAATGCAACAGGCGGATATGAGAGTTACACCCTTAAGATAACACTGGGAAAGACCTAATTTCGATACACAGAAGTTGGACCAAGTATACCCTTACGTTAAAACCAAAAAAAAAAAAAAAGCACATGCTTTCTTTGCAAGTGCTTGACACACTTGTAAAATTATAAAAAATATTTTTTTAAACTATATCATTATTGTATTTATACATACCTAAACACAATATTTATATATTTTATACATAATAATTACATAATCTAAGGAATATTTTGAGAATTTTGCCAGTATGTCAAGCCCCTTCAAGGAACTTTTGCTAAATTTGTGCACGTGAGAGTCTTTTCCCCAAAATAAAGTTATAAAATAGCTTGCAAGATTATAAAAAAGTGTAAAAGGTAAGAGAAAGCCCTTCTGACTTACCCTGCATATTATTCACAATTGTGAAAGGTTATAATAAGAAGTTGCTGCTATAGCAGATGAAAAAGAATGAAGATGTCTTCAGGAAACCTGCAAGAATCATTTGGCAAGGTCTAGGGATATAAGTCCAGCACTGTAACCCATACCACCAAGATTATAGCTCAAAATGTTCTCTCTAAGCTTGTAATGATTGACAATCATTGCGGACAACGATGGTGTTGGAATGAATACACAGTTGTTCACAACAATAATCCTTATATCCTTAGCTTTCACTTGTGTCTTTGCCAAAAGCTCATCAATTGCCCCAATAATCATTGTTTCTGTCTCTTTCCTTTTCTTAGCAATGCTGAATTTTGGTGGGATCCTTAGTAGAGACTCTGGAACATAAGTCTTCTGGCCAAATCCAGACTTATCCATAATCCTCCTCTGAAAATCTATGCTCTCATCGTGGAAAAGTTCAGTATATATTGATTTTTCTATGAACATCTCCTTCGTACAAATGCATTCAAGACTAGGTTTATAACATGCAAAATCTAGTAAATAAACTTTTCTCTGGTAGCTCATGAAATAAAGGGTGGCTAGGTATGTTATTAAGCAAGAGCATAATAATAGTGAAACAGGATTAGCCTTGAATATGTGCCATATGGGAAAAAGGAAGTCTTGAATAATAAAAATGTGTAAGTTCCACAATTCTCTATCTAGCTTTTGATGATAACAAATGATTCTATGTCTTCTAATCTATGTTATGTTTAAGTATCTTTCTAAGTATAGGTTAGTAAAAGCTAAAAACTGGTTCTGCTAGTTTGTAAGAACTAGTTCTTAAACCAATTCTACTCTCCTGGTTGCTGCTATGTGTGTAAGGTCTTAAGATCTAAAAGTGCTTATTAGAAGATCACTTCATGTGTGATATAACTGTTTCCCTATGAAGAGTTGGTGGAGATCCACCTTTGAAGGGAAGTTAGTAAAAAGCAACTTCGTTGGCACTACAAGACAAGGGAAATAGTTAGTGGACTTGGATTGAATCTTAGCTTGACAGCTATCCAAATATCAAGGGAGAAGATTGATCTTCACGTGTTGCCCTCTCCTTGATATTCAGTTTTCCCTGGTTTCTGAAGAGAATAGAGAGGAGGAGCAGAATGAAGAAAATACTGAGCAAGAGCTAGGGTGCTTTTGCAGCCCTTTGTTCTTCAATTTGTACAAAGATTTTTCTTTTTCCTTATGTTCAATTTTGTGTAAAATCTGCTCTAGAGAGAAAGAGTGCTTTAATGGAGCTCAATTCCTTTTTGATTGTTAAGAACTCAGGATTTCAGTAAGAAATCCGTGAGAGACTTCTAGCTATGATACTAGAACGAGAAAGTTCTTGGTGAGCTTTTGTGTGAGAAACTATGGTTGTAAAAGCTTGGAGAAGCTTGGACAAATTAAACTCAACTTAGTGGAACCCCAAAGCTATGGGAGAAGTGGATGTAGGCTTTAGTGTTGAACCACTATAAATCTGTTGCTAAGATCTTCTTAACTCTTCTCTTTAAATTTTTTATTGCTTAAGCTCACAGTATGTCATTGATGTTTTAAGTTGATTTTCTCTGAGTTTTCTGGAATGATTCATAATTGTTATGCTATATGAAATGGATCTGAACTTCTCTATGTATTTATTCGGTTCTTAAGTTGTAGAACTAGCCCTTGCAGTGTTTAGTTCATCTAAATTAATATTTTCGAGAAACTCCTACTCCCCCCCCCCCCACTCTAGCAGCATTTCCTGTAACATTCAATTGGTATCAAAGCAAGGTGCTCATTATATTTTGTTGGTTTAACTAACCAAGAGCTAAAGATTTGGATTATTCAGTTGCAAGAACCATGAATAACTAAAATGAGTCACACTCTTCTCACAAACCACCTTTCTTTAATAGAGAAAACTATCCTTACCGGAAGCATCGTATGGAGATGTACCTTGAGTCAATTGACTATGAGGTTTGACAAATTGTCAGAAATGGTCTCACACCTCCAACAAAAATGGTGAATGGAATTGCTGTCTTAAAGCAAGAACATGAGTTCTCTGCTGAATACAAGCTCAAATTCACTCTCAACTCTAAAGCAAGATATAACATCATGTGTGCTGTATCTGCTAAGGAGTATGAGAATATTGCATCCTGCAATACAGCTAAGGAGATGTGGGATAGACTAGCTGCAATCTATGAAGGAACTAGTCATGTGAAAGAGGCCAAGATTGACATCTACTCTACTTAGTATGAGATGTTTCATATGACTCAAGATGAACATATGGATTCCTTTTTTGCTCAATTCTTAGGCATTATAAATAGTCTCAAAGGGCTTGGAAGAGTTTATTCTCAGAATGAGCAAGTCAAGAAAATTCTAAGATGTCTTATTGAGAAATAGGACTCTAAAGTTACTGTCCTGCTTCAGTATGCAAAATCCAATGAACTCACAGTGGATGCACTAAGGAACTCTCCAGTGACACCAAATAATGATTATGTAGAAGAAGTCCATTGTAGTAGATAGAAAGAAGAGTCTGGCTCTTAATTCAAATGCTTCATAATCTAGTGCTAAGGAAGAATTAGTCTCCAGTGATGATGATGTTGCTCTAATCACCAGAAAAGTACTTGAGATGATGAAGAAAAAGAAGGAGAGAAAAAGGTTTCAGACAAAAGGTCAAAAGAACTTCACAAGAGGAGAAACTGCTAAAGAGCCTATTATTTGCTACGAATGTAAAAAGTCAGGCCACATCAAGCTTGAGTGCCCGAATCTAAAGAAGAAGAAATTCTTCAAGAAGGACATGAAGAAGGCAATTGTAGCTACTTGGAGTGATGAAGACTCAACTTCTAATAGTGAGGACTTTGATGAAGAAAATCTAGCAAACCTTTGTTTGATGGCCAAGGGAGAAGGAAGCAGTGAAAAGAGAAAGGTAATGAATCTAAATTTTGAACCTTTGCCTACTTACAATAAATTAAGTCTTGCATTTGATGACTTATCCTTTGACTATGTAAAAGGGCTTGCTAAAATCACTGTTCTAAAGAAAATCATAAAAAATTATAGTACTGTGATAGAAGAACTTGAGAAAGACAATCTTGCCTTGTCTGACAGACTTAAAATTTTACAGCATGAAAATGAAATTCTTGAAAAGGAAAAATGTTTCACTGTTTTTGTCATGAATGAGAATGATGAGCTAAAAAGAAAATTCAATGAATTGTCCAAAGATCTAGCAAATTTTGTTCAAAGAAGAGACAACTTAATTCTCTCCTTGGAAGACAAAGAATGAGTAATGACAGAACTGGATTATTGATAGCAATAATGTTGTTTAATAAATTAATTATGAAATTAGGTCTGTTTTAAAATTATTTATCAATATGGGTCTATTTTATTTTTCAACACACGCGTAAGTGTTTTTATCATGAAACGCTGAAATGAGAATGAAAAACGCAAAAATAGAACTGTGTTTTCTTATATAAAACGCTATCTCATTCTTCATGAAAACCATAATCATTTATGCGTTTTTCCTTATTCCTAATGCTTGTCAGTTTGACCATTGAACCTCCCTCTCCTTCAACCCCACCTTTTCACCTTCTCCGTCTCATTCTCCTCACTCACTCCTCTCACTTTCTCTTCTCCATTTCACCATTTCACTCTCTTCTCAGCCTCTTCCTCCTCTCCCATTTCCATTGAACTCTCCTCTCATCTCCTCTTTGAAACCATCTCCTGCTACCTAAACAAAGTTGTGTTCATGCACTATCTTAATCACAAAAAGATAAAGGATTTTCTGAGAGGGTATGCTATTGACAATAATCACAGTGGGTCCATCATCCATGAAGCGTCTTCTTTCAATCAACTCCTTTTGTGAAGTGTTATTAATTCAGCATAGTGGGTCCTTCATCCATGGAGGAACAAGACGAAAGTTCAGATTTTTTTTTTTTCTGTTCAAAGGATATCATGCATATCTTCATTTTGCTGGTTAATAATGTGGCTTTCAATTATAATTATTAGCTTAAGGTTTTTTCTACCAAGAATCAAGTTTTTTATTTTTTTTTTAAAAAAAAATTCTTCTAATTACCACGAATCAAGTCACATTTTCAGTCTCTAGAAGAAATAAATGGCTCACAAATAGAACTACAAAAGCTAGATCTTTCATTGGTGAATAGAAGGATGTGCATTTTACAAGAGTAGAGAGAGATTCCTCTAACACAAAAAGCCACAAATAATTATACAGCAGACTGATTCTGATTTCTCAAAGAAAAGGAGGCATGGATCCAATAAAAATAAATCCAACGGCCTGCAACAATTTGGGGAAATACATACTGTGTGACTTACCCCTACTGCTATATTTTCATTCTCACATGTACTATGTATACTATATGAAGATAATACACCAAACACAAATTGTACAAGGATGTGTTGAGGAGATGAAGTTGTTCACGAACTGGCCCCATCATCTCCCAGCAGTGATTAGCGTTCTCTTCTTGGATTCCTTAGAGGGCTTGGGAGTCAATGAAGGCAAAGGAAGGGGCTCCGAACTTGGAGGAGCCTTCGCTGCTTCTACCTGTTCAAGTGCAGGGGCATGCATAGGCTCAACTAGTTTCAAAGAGGAGATGAGAGGAAAGTTCAATGTAAATGGGAGAGGAGGATGAGGCCGAGAAGAGAGTGAAATGGTGAAATGGAGAAGAGAAAGTGAGAGGAGTGAGATATGAGTGAAAGAGGAGTGAGGGAGGAAAATGAGGCCAGAGAAGGTTAAAGGGTGGGGTTGAAGGGGTGGGAGGTTCAATTGTCAAACTGACAAACATTGGGAATAAGAAAAAACGCATAAATGATTATGGTTTTCATGAAGAATGAGACAACATTTTATATAAGAAAATTGAATCCCATTTTTGCGTTTCATATAAGAAAATGCAGTTCTAATTTTGCATTTTTCACTTTCATTTTAGCATTTTATGATAAAAACGATTATGCTTGTGTTGAAAAAAGAAAAATAGACCCATATTGATAAATATTTTTAAAATAGACCTAATTTTGTAATTAATTTTTTAAACAGCATTATTGCTGTCAATAATCCGACAGAACTAGTTTAGGTTTTTCTCAACCTAACCCTTCAAAAAATGTTAAGAAGGCTTTTGTAAAAGCTTATGTTTCTCATTCTTATTCCAAGGGAACTTGCTTCTATTGTGGCTTTTCAAGGCACTTTCCTAATGCATGCTCATATAAGAAACTGTGGTTGCTAGGAAAATGATATGGGTGCCTAAGGGTACAACTGTTGCTAACTTGAACGGACCCAAAGAAGTTTGCGTACCTAAATCTGTCTAATCTACTTGCAAGTATGTTATCAAACCAATAGTGATTGTTGGTATCTTGACAGTGGCTGTTCTAGACACATGACAGGAGACCATTCAAAGTTTGTTTCCATTGACATGGAGGACTTGAGAGCAATAACTTTTGGTGATAACAGCAAAGGTAGAATAGTAGGTATAGGTAAAATCAACTTAACCCATTCTTTGTTTATTGATAATGTGTACTTTGTGAAAGGCTTAATGTACAATCTGTTAAGCATCAATCAATTGTGTGATAGAAGTCATAGGATTATCTTTGAAGCATCTAAGTGCATCATTCATGATAGGAAATCTGATGATATTCTATTTGTTGGTCAAAGAAGCTCAAATGTTTATGTTGTGTCCAAAGACTCCTTGGATTTCAAAAAGGAAATTTGTTTTGCTTCTTAAAGTAATAGCTCTTGGTTGTGGCACAGGAGACTTAGTCATGCTAATTTGAAATTGATTGTTAAACTTTCTAAGAAAGAACTAGTCTTAGGCCTACCTAAGATAGTTTTCAAAAAAGATAAAATATGCACTGCTTGTCAGCAGGGAAAGCAAATTAAATCATCTTTTAGTTCTAAGAAAGTATTATCAACCTCTAGGCCATTGCAACTACTTCATATGGATCTATTTGGACCAGCACCTACATTGAGCTTAAATGGAAAGAAATATGGTTTCATTGTAGATGATTACTCTAGATTTACTTGGGTGTTCTTCCTAGCTCATAAAGATGACACTTTTTCTGTGTTTGAGAAATTTAGCAAAAAGGTTCAAAATGAAAAAGGTTTTGCAATATCCTCGATTAGAAATGATCACGGTGGTGAGTTTGAAAACAAGTTTTTCAAAAGCTTTTGTGAAAATTCAAGAATCCACCATAATTTTTCCTGTCCTAGAACTCTACAACAGAATGGTTTTGTTGAGAGGAAAAATATGACTCTAGTTGAGATGGGCAAAACTATGCTTTGTCAAAATGATTTGCCAAAGTATTTCTAGGCTGAAGTTGTAAATACAGCATGCTAAATCTTGAACAAATGTTTAATTAGACCCATTTTGAAGACTCCTTATGAGCTATAGAAAGGAAGGAAACCCAATCTCAGCTACTTTCATGCATTTGGATGTAAATGTTCTGTTCTAAATAATGGAAAAGATCATCTAGGCAAGTTTGATTCAAAATCTGATGAATGCATCTTTCTAGGATATTCTTTAACTAGCAAGGCATATAGGGTTTTCAATAAAGAACTCTGATTTTTGAAGAATCTGTGCATGTTGTCTTTGATGAGACTAATCCTCTCTTGAGCACAAATGCTTTTGTTGCTCAAGGCTTCAATCAGTAGGAAGGTATTGATTTTGAGGAGACTTTTGCTCATGTAGCTAAATTAGAAGCCATAAGAATGTTTCTTGTATTTGCATGTTTTAAAAATTTCAGAATTTTTCAAATTGATGTGAAAAGTGCATTTTTAAATGGCTATATCAATGAAGTCTATGCTAAGCAACCTCCTGGTTTTGAAAACTTTGATTTTCCAAATCATGTGTATAAGCTATCAAAGACTCTCTATGGCCGTAAACAAGCTCCAAGAGCTTGGTATGATAGGCTTAGTGAATTTCTTATGGGAAATGATTTTTCAAGAGGAAAAGTAGATACCACCTTGTTCACAAAGAATGTTTCTCATCACATTATCATTGTTTAGATTTATGTTGATGATACCATATTTGGTTCTACTAACACTTTGCTATGTAAAGAGTTTGAAAAGCTCATGAAAAATGAATTTGAAATGAGCATGATGGGTGAGCTCAACTTCTTTCTCGGTCTTCAAGTAAAGCAAACTGAAAATGGTATTCAATCCAAGTATACTCGAGAACTGCTCAAAAGGTTTAGTATAAACAATGCAAGAAGTATTTCTACTCTTATGAGTATTGCCACCAAGCTTACTTTGGATAAACAAGGTAAATCAATTTATGATAAAAAGGTATAGAGAAATGATTGGTTCTCTATTATATCTAACAGCAAGCAGGCCTGATATTCTATTTTCTGTATGTGCTTGTGCAAGATTTCAAGTTTATCCTAAAGAATCACATTTGACTGCTATAAAAAGAATTTTAAGATATCTGCTTAACACTGTTAATGTTGGTCTCTGGTTTAGTAGAACTAGTTTCATACACTGACTTTGACTGTGCTGGATGTTCTATTGATCACAAAAGCACTAGTGGAGGCTGTCGATTTCTTGGAGGAAACCTAGTCTCTT